>VKOC01049082.1:0-28497 GCA_009364415.1 Spea multiplicata
GGGAAGCCGAGGTCTGAAGTGCCAGACCTCGGCTTCCCTGCTCCCTCATCACTACGCGCCGGCAATTGATGCCGGGCGCCGGGACATGACGGCATCCCTGCGCTCGGCATTAATAGCCGGCGCGTAGTGATTAAAGAGATTGGTGGCTTCGCGGGAACCTCCGGCTTGGTAAGTACCCGGCGTATAAGACGACCCCCACTTTTAAGAAGATTTTTGGGGGTTAAAAAGTCGTCTTATACACCGGAATATACGGTAATCCGCAATGAAAATCAATGATCATTGATTTTCATTGCGGATTAGATTTATGATGATCATTGATCATTGATTTTCATTGCGGATTAGATTTACTTCATTTGATTCTCCTGAGGAAGCCCAAAGAGTGGCGAAACGCGTTGAGATACGGAAGAAATTTATCTGCATATTCTTGGATCAACTACACCGGACTTTTAAGTTTAAATATCTATTTGAACTCAACCATTCTGTAAGTGCATTTTTACTTGCGCATCTGAGAGATAAGAAGTTATTGCACCATATGGTTGTTTTCTTTGCTTTATATTTTTAGAACTTTTAAGAATAAAAGAACAGCTTTTACTACAGATGAGCCTCCTGTACTTACATTGTTTGTGAGTGCGTTTCACACATTTATATATATTTTACTTTTATCTACAATATTATACTATTATATTTTTTTTCTCTTCTATATACACATGCGCCCCGTTTTCTGTTTGGTTTCGTGTGAGAACGCCCAGAGGAGCGTTTTTGTTGGGTTGCAGCAGTGATATATTAGGGAAGTATTTTCTCTTTTTTCATCTTTCTTCTTTTTTCTTTTTTTCACTTTGGATATTGACACGTGTTTTTGGGTGTTCAAGTTTTGGTTTAATGCCGTGTTTCCACATGTTTATTTGATCTATATCTGAACTACATGAGAGACGAAAAGGGAGGTGTGGCACAGTGAAGGGGTGATGACGGATGAGGGGCATCACTGGGGTGGCCAGCAAACGGCCTCAACACCTAACACCAGCCCTCATCATGACTTGCATGTTCGCTTGGGGTCACTCACCAGGCCACACCATTTATTTGCTATGCGGGTAACATTGTATTGTGCTCCTCCCCTGCGCGTGTGGCGTGAGGACATGACATGCTAGAGTCGGAAGGCGGGAAGACCACAGACACGGTGACAGTCTCCTCCTAATCTGCAGAGTCAGTGTGGAAAGTAAAGTAGCTGGTGGTGCTGCCATTCCAATGTTTTTATGTGACAAGTAAATAGCAGAAGTAGGGTAAAAGAGACTTTATTTACATTCTCGCTCAACTTTTCTGCAGCGTTTCCTCTACAAGATAGGTAAAGTTGTAATGTTACATTGGTCAAATGAAATTCAAAACAACTATGAATTAAACTACCTAGTATACATTTTCAGTGTGGTCTTTCTCATACAGAATGCTTCTCAAACTTGGACCTTCAAAAACATCATACAGCATTTTAGGTATAGGAGCTGTATATAACCATATGGGTTCAAGGCTAGTTGAGAACTCAATTGCTAGACTCCACTATAACTCATGCTTTTTGGATATTTTTAATTCAATTTCATCAACCAGGGCTGTCCCTTGTGGGGTGTGGTACCCAGGATCACTTCAGTTTTGTGTGGCTCACATTGGTCACAACATTGTTGCTCTGCGTGAAAACAATGAGAACATGAGGTTTGCTAGATTTCAAAAAGATCTGAGGTAAAGCCATATTTAATAACTCTGAAATGTGCCAAAAATAATTAATTGGTCCTACATTAACCTAGCTGCTTTTTAGCTTGCTTGTTGCTTCCATCCTCGTATCAAAGCGGGTTCTATTTGTTCCTAGGTGTCTCTGTGTCTGCGGCGTCCTGTGTAGCTGCAACGAAGACAGTAGCCTTTACAAATATGTGACCTTAGATGCTCTAACAGCCACTCACACTTAAACCCACACACTAAAAACATATACACACACACACACTCTCTCCCTCTTGTGTTTTTTCTCACCAAATGCTAACACACACACACTCATGCTGACCATATACTACCAGGAATACATTATAAACCCATATGTTAAGGCATACACTCACACCATACATTAATACTAACACTAGACTATACACTAACACATACTCACTTCAACACCACATATCTACATCTTTATGTAGAATTTTGTACATGCAAGTTCTCCATTTAAATATCTTAAGTTGAAGCCAGCGTATCATATGCAATTCATCACTGAAATACATCTGTGAGGCCATTCACTATTGAGGAGATGAAAGACCAGTACAGTAGCAAGGTTCAGCATTGTCTGCTGTGCATATTGTTCATGCTCAATTAGAGCTTATAAGGATAATAGTCTTAAACCAGTTTGAAGAAAATAGAGCTTACCTGTTATATATTTAAAACTTAATGTTCAGTTTTACCAATGTTCGTACAGTAAGTGTTTAAGCAAAGTAAATATATTGGGCTGTTTTTGATCAATTAAGGATTGTTGGAAGCTATACCTAAAACCTTTTCTAGCTTGTACAATGAAACTTTACTATTCCTTTAATTCATCTCTTCATCAAACCATCTTTGTTATTTTTTCCACGTATAATACATTTGTATTTCTTTAATTATGAATTGTAAAATGCAACTTGACCTACTGCTAAGTATTTGGGAAATTGCCAATGTGATTCAACTATTTGCTATTTTGTTATTCCTTATTCCATCTGGTTACCTTCCATCAAGTTGTATTTTACCTTTTTGTTTTATATCCAAGTGATCACATTCAAATTGGGCACACATAGAGCATGATATAGAATGTGATATTTGTGTGGGTAGTTTTACACATCCAGGGTTCATAAATCTGTGATGTCTTGCCGTTTCCCAGTGGATGCTACTTATTCTTTGGAGACACAGCACACATAGATGTTTATTTGTATCTGCAGAAAGACTGAAGTAAAGTTGAATTTTAGAATTTGGAACACTCTATATAAGTGCTGTCCCAATTTTACAGAATATATGCAAGCTCAGAAGTGCTAATCTAGATTAAAATGTTTTACAGCCATATATTGTATATTTCCCAAACCTTCCTAGGCTAGGTCACACATAAAAAATATTCTGTGTTAAAAGATAGCCTTTACTGATCAATCATTTCTAGGATGATATTACAATATCACTAAACAAATTTAAACATCCTCTGTAAATCATTTGGCTTTTTAGTAATAATTGCTTATTGTCAGGGTTAATGATGCCAAGAGTACAGTTGTTTATGAAACCTGTCGCCTAGTAAATTATTACGTACCATTAAACCAAACAAAATCTGCAATGTCCTTACATATATATTTTAATAACTTTGATCAATGATGCTCCATGGGATAAAACAATGTCATAGTCTACAGTCATTTACTTCTTACTGTCCTTAGGATGTAACTTAATTAACCTCTAAAATCAATGTGTGTTTATATCATTTGATTAATCTGCTGACACGTTTATGTAAATTAATTCTCCTTGTGGTGGTTTAATACATGTAGTAGTAGATGAAGGAGAAATGTAATATAGGAACCAAGGTACTGTTAAGTAGTTTGGGGCCTGGAGCAATACACAATAAGGGCCCCTTCTCTGGAGTTCCAATCTAAGCAAACTCTTTTTCCCCTTTCTGCCTCACACGATCATTTGCCTTCTGTTCTATTCTTTCCTCCCTCTTTTGGCAATTATTTTTAACCTATCTCTTTATCTGCCCAATTTCTCTCTTATACTTTTACATTTTCATCCCTTTTCTAACTTCTATTCTGCCCCAAACCACACATGCACACATAAACCTAAATACATTTATATAGGGGGTAATAGAAGCATTATTAAACACATTTAGAAATCTCATGGTGCTGCCACAACCACAAGGGATTCTGGGTAGGCACATGCAAATAAGGTCAATAATTATCACCTTTTGCCTCTATATCCACTTTATACATGGATCCCTTGAAAGTAATTGCCCGCTGTACAGGACAGCCTTTAGACAAAACACGGGAAGAGGTGCAATAGCCAGATCACCGGTCATGGACGGCTGTTTCGTCCTTAATGGGACTCTTCAGCATGAGATTGTGATACTGGCTTAATACTTGAGGCTTGGGGTAAACCAAGGGTTTTCTATCACCTTTACCCACCATAACTTAGGTAATGGTATTTCTTTCACACTGTTGTATACCACCTCTGAATTGGTTTTACATATCAGGACATAATAACAAACATATGTTCTTTAGCAGGTCTAAAAAGTAGAAAAATACAACCTCAGATGAAAACAACATATGTCATATTACACAGTGTCATGATTTATGTAACAAAAATAAAGCCAAAATGGAGAAGCCATGTCTGAAAAACTAAGTACACCTTATAATTGAATAGCTAGTAGAACCACCTTTAGCAGGAATAACTTGATGTTATCATTTCTCTCCTTTGCTTCAGTTTTATTGAGGTTTGCGGCTATTTGTTAATGCACATCTCTGTTAAGGTCCCGCTGCAGCATTTCAAATGGGTTGAGGTCTGGACGTGACTTTGACTGTACCATTGCAACACTTTGATTATTTTCTTTTTCAGCCATTCTGTTGTAAATTTGCTAGGGTGCTTGGGATCATTGTCCTGGTGTATGACCCTGTTTCTGCCAAGCTTTATCTGTCGGACAGATGGCCTCACATTTGACTCAGAGGAGTTTATGTTCGACTCACTGACTACAAGGTTCCCAGGTCCTGCTAAACAAACCCAAATCATCACCTCTTCACCACTGTGCTTGACTGTTGGTATGAGGTGTTTGTGCTGATATGCTGTGTTTGGTTTTCGCCAACTGTGGATCTGTGCATTATGGCCAAACATCCCCACTTTAGTCTTGTTTGTCCAAAGCACATTGTTCCAGAAGGCTTGTGGTTTGTTCAGATGCAGTTTTGTAAACCTAAGCCGTGCTGCCATGATAGAAAGGGGAGGCTTACTCCTGGCAATCCTTTAAAACAAACCATACTTGTTCAGTCTTTTTCTAATTGTACTGTCATGAACTTTAATACTTAACATGCCAAAATGTGGTCTGTAAAGTCTGAAATGTAACTCTTCTGTCTTTTTGAATTTCTCCAAACAGTGCATGATCTGACCTTGGAGTGAATTTGCTGGGGTGTCTACTTCTGGGAAGATTGGCAACTGTCTTGAATGTTTTCCACTTTTGCATACTCTTTCTCACTGAAGAATAATGGACTTTGCATTGTATTAACACACACCTGAATGCTCCAGACCACCAAACTGCTTTTATAGAAGTGATCAGGCTTGTTGATGATCAATTAATCAAGGGCATTTGATTAGCAGCAGCTGTCTGCTACTTTTAAACTCAATTCCTATGGAAGCACTAAGGGTATACTTTTGGCATTATTTGTGTTGCATAAATCATGACACAGTGTAATATGTCATGCGTTGTTGTTCATCTGACCTAGTATTTGCCTCATTTTTAGACATCTAAGGAACAGATGATTGTTATTGCAATATCTTCTGATATGTAAAATCATAGAATTTGCATGTAACTGTATTATATATATATATATATATATATATATATATATATATATTACACAGACACTTACTGCATCCTCCACTTCCCTTGTGAATATTCCATGTTCCTTGTGGACTTCACAAAGCGGCAATCCTTTTGGGTCCTGCGATATGCGACAATCATCCGATCTCACTGACACTGTGCACTGATACTGCACACAAGTTGCTTTGTTTTTTTCCGAAAGTATACTTCCCACAAATAATCTTCTTAAAGAGCAATGACGATACAAATAGCCCATAGTGTAGTATGCCGCAACATGACAGTATTCATAGTTGCAGCAGCGGTTGTCCTGTGCCTGAAATCCTGCATAGTGATTGCTTTTAATATTGTAAGAGTCCCTTTTTTATGTTTTTATTGCAATTGCCATACTACTAGACATGTGCAAATTGGATAATAAGGACCACATTTTTGGTTCTTTTTTGGCCCATTTGTTTTCAGACAACAAAATCTGTTTCCTGCCCATTCTTTTTGGATGAAACGAAATTCATTGTATGACACCCACATTCACACTCACTTTTTGCGGAAGTCCACATGCCCTTGGAAATGCAGACAAAAAAAGAAGGCGGAATACATAAGAGAGAAGAATAAGAAGCAGAGCTGCGAGACACAGAGTCGGAAGCCGTTGGCAGAGACGATAAGAAGACATTGAGAAGTGTCAATGAGAGCGTGAGAGTATGTGAATGAGAGTATGAGTGGGAGTGAATGAGCCCGCAAAGCTTGAACGAAAATTCAGAGTTTTTTGCTTCATTTCTATTTGTTTTGTGGGAGGACCACGTTGTACAAATTAAGGAAATATGTGAATTTTGTTAAATTTGGAATGTGTACAAATCCGAATGCACAAGTCTACATACAACACTATGAGCTAATTTTATTGTCTCTTTTTGAGATATCTTCTGTACCTTAAAAAGATTTTTGTTAGCAGGTATTCTTTCTTTTTTTTTTTTTTTTTTTTAAAGAAGTATTTTATTGGTAGCAAGTATTCTTTCTTTTTTAGATGTGCACTACATTTATATCTGTACTATATAGATTATAGCTGATAACAATAACACTACTCCAAAAATACTTTTGTCAGAAATTATATTTTTAGATGAAAACAGGCTCTGTTGTATTTGACCTCTGTAACGTGTATGTGTCATGTTTGTCAAAAACATAATCATTCCATTTCTATATTTGCTTTTAAAGGTTTGTTAAATATTATTTGCTTGCCAACAGTTTGGATGACTTGATTTTCAGTTGGTCCAGTAAATTCTTCTTTCTCTGCAGATGTTTTTCAAATGGCTTGCTCCAAGGCTGATTTTGTATTGAGGAAAATATGTTGTGTGAGCTCTAACAGAGTTACAAGAGAAGTATGTGCACATTAGTCATCTATCATGTTATACCATGGGAACTATCATGAACACATCGTGCTGCAAACTCAATCATATGCATTAAATTAGAGGCTTAGTGTGGTTATGTTTTTGTGAACAGCTCATTATGCAAATTGCATTACAAATATTAAAACTCCAGGGCTTGGTTAATGAAGAAGATACAAAATTTAGTTGGGAAAAACTATCGTGTTTTACCTTGAAAACAGCTTTAACTTTCTTAATTTGTCTTTTGCACAGAGGTACAACAAATATTTTCTTATATTCTAATGAGGCTAGATTGGGTAATTCTCAGTAAGGAAAAGAACAAATCCATGCCGTGTTCATTTTTTTTTTCTAGAGGAACATTTTAATTTTGTCTTAGATAGCATTAACGCTTTAGTGTCGGAAACAGGTTAAACTAATGTAAAGAGTCGATTATTTTGTTTAGACAGAGCTGGTTGAAATCAGTCTAAAACTAGATTAAAGAGGGAATACTGCGAGGCGGGTCCACATTCACCAACGTGTCCCTGGAGCAATGCCTGTCTCCCACCATTTCTTTGGCCTCTCTCCTGCATCTATCTAAAGTTGACCTGCCCCCAGAGGTTGTATCCAACCCGTTGCTGTATCACACTGTAAAGGCTTGGGGGCGTGTTAGACGGCGCCTGGGCCTGGAGGTCCACTACTCTAAGTTCCTGCCATTGATCCATAACCCGCAGTTCCAGCATGGGAGGGAGGATGTTGTCTTTCGACGCCTGGCCCGGGTGGGGGGTCGCACAATTGGTGATCTAAATTCCCTACTGTGAACATTCACCCTCTTCACTACTTTCAACTTCGTCATTATGTTCATCCCCTGCTTCCTCATCTCTCTGGGGCTAATTCTAACAGTCCCTTAGACCAGGTAACGGTGTTGTCCCCTGTCATACTGTTCAAGATGTCCACCATTTATAGTCTGCTCAGGCCTGTCATCGACAGGGACTGGGAGTCTTCCCTCCTGGAGGGCTGCTTTTCCTAATCTAACTCCAAACCAGATTCTTCGAGCGTATATGTTCAATTCTAAAGTCCTGGTCTCTAGGGACTATAGTGAAATGTTCCTCAAGATTGTGCATAGAGCGTATGTCACCCCTAAGCTTCGGTTTTTAATGGGCTTAGCGGATCACTCCCGCTGCTTAAAATGTCAATTGCCTGAGGCCGATCTTCTGCACGGCTTGTGGTCTTGCAGCTCTATTGCCCCATTTTGGGATGCCCTACAAACCTACATCAACGACACTCTGGGCATTCGTTTTGTAATATCTGTTGAATGGGCTATTTTTGGCATATTCCCTGACCACATTCCCCCACCTGTAGCGAGGGCTAAATTTCTCTTGCTCATACTCTCCGCAGTGGCAAAACGGGCAATATTGTCCCAATGGATTGCTCCTCAACCTCCGTTGCTTCCTCTGGTTCTGACGCGACTGCAATTTTTGTTTCATATGGACTGGCTTGAAGCTGTCCTTCATAAGGAAAGTAAAGTCAAATATCTTTTCAGTCGTAGGTCCCCATATATCGCCACACTAGATAACGCCACCAGGTTGTCACTGTTTCAAACGTTCAATACCTCGGAGTGGTACTGTCTTCAGGTCCTCAAAGGTATTCGCCCCGGTTCTGATCTCGTCGCGGGACTGGACGTGTCTGTGTTGTGGCCCGGTGTTCTGTGATTGAGGAAGTGTTTTTACCTGCACTGTATGTGTATTTGGAATTGTGCATTACTTGTACTTGTATGCATCTACTCTGTCACCATGTCTCTCGGTAACATTGTTTTTATGATTGTATGCTTTGTCTTCTCCGCGTAATAAAGAAGTTTAAAAAAAAAAAAAAGAGGGAATACTGTTTTTTTGTTTGGCTTTATGGATTTATAACTTTTGACATAGTTCTTGCTGTCACAGCATAGACATCAGCACATAATGCTTAAAGCAACAATGATTCAGATGTTTCTGATATAGTGATGCCACTGTTATAATTTGGTGCCCAACCTTTGTGTTGAATTGTGTAAATTGTACAGTATTGTGTAAATTGTACAGTATTATGTGGAATCCTCAATTTAAGACAGGGGTTGGTAACTTATTTAATGGATTAACTATGGTTATGAGTAGTATGTGCAAATAGGCCAAAAATTATTTGCCTTTTTGACACATTAAGGACAGAGCTGTTCTTTACTCTTTTGACAATGGTTGTTTTAACATTTCTGCTGTGCTCTATTTAGCTGTAATTTTCAACTTTCTATTTTACTGTACCATCACAAGTTATATATTTTTGAGGACAAGAAGGGCTTACTTTAGATAAAAGTATTTTGATCATTTTATATAATTTACTATAAAAAATATAAAATATTTGTTTGAAAAATCTTCTTAACCTACAGGTGGAGCTAGAGTTCTCTGTCGGGTCTCTTGTGTTTATGTTTTAATAGGCGCCACCATCTCAAGAGAGGCAAAGTATCTTGCTATGGCACTTGTGACCACTCTCTGGAGCAGTCAACAGGGTGAGTTTTCGGTGTTGCTAAATGCTTCCATTTCAAGGAAATATTATCATGGCACCTGTCAGTGGGTGGGATATATGCAGCAGTAAGTGAACATTTTCTTCTCAAAGTTGATGTGTTAGAAGCAGGAAAAATGGACAATCTTAGCGACTTTGACAAAGGCCAAATTGTGATAGATAGATGACTGGGCCAGAGCATTTCCAAAACTGCAGCTCTTGTGGGGTGTTCCAGGTCTGCAGTGGTCAGTATCAAAAATGACCCATTGAAGGACTGGCGACACGGTCATACGGGCAGCCAAGGCTCATTGATGCACGTTGGGGCAAAGGCTGGCCCATGTGGTCAAATCCAACAGACAAGCTAGGGTAGCTCAACTTGCTAAAAAAGTTAATGCTGGCTCTGATAGAACACACAGTGCATCACAGTTTGTTGCTTATGGGGTTGCATAGCCACATACCAGTCTGGGTGCCCATGCTGACCCCTGCCCACTGCCAAAAGCACCTACAATGGGCACATGAGGATAAGAACTAGACTACGTAGCAATGGAGGAAGGTAGCCTGGTCTGATGAATCACATTTTGTTTTATACCACATGGATGGCCAGGTGCGTGTGTGCAGCTTACCTGGAGAACACATGGCACCATGATGCATCCATGGAGGACCCACCTCACAACTTACAGGACTTAAAGGATTTGCAGCTAACGCCCTGATGCCAGAGACCACAGCAAACCTTTTGAGGTCTAGTGGAGTCCATGTCTCAACAGGTCAGGGCTGTTTTGGTGGCAAAAGAGAGAACTACACAATATTTGGCAGGTGGTCATGTTGTTATTTCTGATCTGTGTATATGTCATAATCCAAGAACTGGCTTAAACTGTATTTGTCCTTCCAGTTAGATTGGTAAAAACAACTTTATCCATGTAACATCTAATTCAGTATAACTATCTTAGTAAAATTCTTGGATTTTAATAGTAGCTGGGCAGTGCCACTAAACAAGTAAATAATAATACAATGAAGATCATCTTGTTTAGTTGATCTTCAGGGGGGGGCGACTAAAGATAAGGCAGATTGTGTAATTTTTATGCTACTGCATAAAGAGAAACAACAAGGAAAAGTGAATCTGTTTAGATGATGTCATATAAAACCAAAACATGAGATGGCTTATTTGGCTCATACAAAATTTAGGGGCTTTTTTCCATTTGATACAACATTCCTGGGGCGTTCCCAAAGAAACACCGTCTGGACTCACCTTTCATTATAGAAATTTTAAAAAAGGTTCCCTCAATGTTCCCAAATAGGTGCAGAAGTAGTAGATCACTGGGCCTGGGCAGGCAGACACTATTTATTTTCAACAACATTTATGTATCAATGAAGAATAATAGATGATATCATAGAAAGATAATAAAAAATTACCTGTTCACAAATTATAGGTTTGGCTAGTACCATAAATGTGCAACTGTCTTAATCAACTAAGCTTTACTTAGGAACAAGGAAAAATGTCTGCTGCAGTCCGTGCAATACAATCCAGTAGTTACTAGAGCTTCTTCAATCCACCCTACAACAATACATTTTCTGCACCAAAATAAACTATTAATTAACTTCCAGTATGATAGGTGAGCAATGAGCATACTTTCGGAACAAATATCTAATAGTCACCCCTTCCCCTTGTAAATGCTAAGCCACAGAAAAAAAATTAAGGAAAAAACTCCCACAGATTTTTGGACTCAATAATTACAACCATCACCATCATTGAGACCTCTGTTTTTTGGCTAATTCAACCTATCAGTTAGTGACATGTACCCTCCCATATTCAGTCCCTCCAAATTTACCTCATCAGTGCGCGCAAAAACTGAATCATGACAAATTTCTGGCACTTTTTCAGTGAATTTTTGTCAGCTTCGTTGGAGATAGCCCTAGTTTTGCATTGATTTGTATGAACGCATGAAACAGGCAACTTTTGTTAAAAATAAAGTTTGTACCAAAACAAATGCACAACTCTAATCGTACTTAAATGAGGTCTAGTCAAAAAAGGGAAATGCATACTGGATGTGTGCATACAAGTAATTTGTTTTAATCTTAGAATGTTAACTTGGGCACTACAATGTCAAAAAGTACACAAAAATAACAAAAGTAAACAATACAAGTGATGTTCTAATGTTGCCCCTTCCTCATTTTCATTATTTACAGCCTTGTGGTCTGTATGTATGGTGTCAAGTGGATGGCATGAATGGAAACAAATATCTTATTTTATCCTTAGTCAAGTAGCTCTTTGGGCACAGGTACCTTCAGAGAGTCTATATTGCACCAGAGGTTTATGGCCCGTTACAGAGATCCTCTGATCTTCCCTGGCCTGCCTAGGGAGCTTTAAAATCCATGGAGGTCTGTGATGAAACACAGACTTATTATTATTATTATTATTTATTGTTTTATATAGCACCATCAAATTCCGTAGCGCTGTACAGTGGGTACTTCCATTGATTTTGAGTTCCCTGAGCTGGTCGTGGGAGATCAGAGGATCTCCATTGTAACTCCCACGTGGTCACCTTAAATCTCTGTGCAGCCAAGTTCAGAAATGTAGCTTTTCAGGTAAAGTAGGTGGTCCCACCATCATCTAACCCTTTTTACCTGCAGCCTCACCCTCTCCATCTTCAGTCCCCACAACAAAGTTGTCCCAACTTGGAAACCTGTAATGCTGGGATATGGCTTTAATTAGATCTATTTATTACATACATTTTCTAAAAGACATTAAAGTTACATATTTAGTATTTTGTACCTTGTGGTATTTAAATACAGGTTATATATATCAGATAATCACCCTGTAAATCTCTGTCTCTGATATATAGCCTGTAATTAAATATTATAAGGGCTTTTATTCCTATTTTATATGTAAACTAAAAGTCAAGAAGCACACAATTTGCAGTGATATTATACTAGCAGAATGATGCTATTATTTTTAAAATGTACATTAAGTAAGTGAGAAACATGTTGTACAATAATAATACAGGCAAGACATATTTGATTAAATTATGTGATCATCATTTCTTTTAAATATGAAAATAAAGTCAGAACTCTACTTTGTCGATTATGGCCCCTGGTTAAACAGTTTACACAATCTATTTATAACCGGATATTATTTATTCAATGAACATGCTGTAAATAAATACAGTTCATGGTGGACAGATTGGATTGGGATTAAACAGATGGAAAAGAGTCCCATATGGTGACAGATCAGCCACCAAGCTCAAAACACACTTTCTGACTAGCTATAGGAAATGACATATGATAATAGCTAAAAAGCACACAGTAGAAAGAATAGTGCATCCTTCAAAAGGACATGAATCAAATACAAACTCTTTAACAAGCAATTTTATTATTATCCTATATTGGCTTCTGCTAGACAAATGAATATGTTTTGGACCCAAAACTATTGTCCTGTATGTGATCATTAACACCTTTAGTACCACCTTCAGTTGTCATTTTTAAAGTATGTTTAATCAAGATTCATCTTTTCTGTGTTTGATGTACCCACACAAATTAGACATAATTTTTTTCTTTTGAGGCTATTGTTTAAAATTGAAAGAAGCATGTAAAAAATGGGAAAAAAGTGGTTTTATTGATTTTATGACCTTAATTTGTTATTACTTTATTTTCAGTTACACTGTATCTCTCTTTCCTCCCTCTTTGACAAAAGCTCAAAGTGTGTCATTGCCTGTCTTCATTGTGATTGATTTTCACTATTATGACTAGCCTTGTGGATTCAGATTCATAGAAATGTTTATATTAATGAAATGGCAGAGTTTGCTAATTGGTACGAATGTCTGAAAACGAGTAGGGACCCCCAATGAAATTTACCCGAATTTTCCTTGGCCTTATTTGCACTCTTGCACACTCATACTCTCATTCACTCTCTCATACTCTCTCGTGCTCTCTCTTACACTCTGTTTCTTCTCTTGTCTCTTCTTGTTCTACTGTCTTCTTGCTTCTTCCACTTCTTCCACTTTTCCCCGGTATCACTGAGCTAGTATATTATAAATTCTGAATATATATATATTTTTGTTGTTGTTGTTGTTGTGTTGTAGAGTAAACATCAGCATATACAGTATTTGTATATATATATATAGCTTTTACCAGCTCTGTTCCTTCAGCTTCAACCCTGCCTCCCACTTGAAATTAGGAAGATAAAGCTGTAAATCCAAGATTTATGTCTCTTTATCCCTTCTCCTACAGCATGCAGCCATCTTTCAATTGCCCTGTTGCCCCCCGCAGATCCACCCTTACAAAAAGCAGTCTTTTTCAGTTAACCACACAGTATAGCTTGCTTTTCCAGCCTTGTGTGTCAATAATCAGTATCTCTGCAAGCAGGTGCTATTAAGGATCTGAGTAAATGACTGTAATCAGATCTGTAGCCTGTTCCAAATCTAATCGATGAGAGAGGAAAACCACCATGCAAAAGATTAAAATTGACTTTTGAAACACAAAAAAAATATTTGTTTCTGTAACAAATAATTTGGAGTTGAAATCATGAATAATTGGCCAATTTGTTGAATGTATCAATCACACCTCATTAGCTAGATTCACTTCATTTCATCAATTTTAATTTTCTGTCAAACAAAAGTTATTTATGAGATAGTTTAGCATATGAATGTAAAGGGGAGACATGATCGAGTACACCAAACTCTGTTCTAGATTTGCATGTGTTTGGTTTTTGAACGACTATTAAAATAAATTGCTCTTTAAATGTCATGCGACTTACAGTCACATTGTTGACCCCAATCACAGCCATCTTTTAGTACAGTCATTAGAAAACTTTGAGAACATCAATTCACCATAATTCTTCTTTCAATAAAGCCCCAGCAACAATTACTTTATTTGTCAGGCGCTAGCCCATAATAAGCATTGAAAGTGCACTGTATGCAAAAGAGACAAGAAAAGAAGAATGACAGCTGTTCTGATTGGCATCCTTGAACTTGCCTCAAAGCATCTGGAAAATCTGCATGTTTCTTTAGTAATAAAGAAGAGGAGTATGGGTCTTCTGAACCTGCAATGTGACACAGTCAATATGAAACACCTGGTTGCTTAAGTACTCCAAGGGTTTGGTTTGCTAAAGCTCATGGTATGCGCCGGAAAGTACGGTAATAATATCCAAAGGCCTCCTAATGATGGAAACAAAAAATAGAGAGACATATAAAGTGCTAACATTAAATCCATAAATATGGGCTTAGTGCTTAGACAATATCCTTCACTGACACTACAGGAAGAGCAGAAAGCAATTTAAAAGTCAATATCACTACAAATGTACCAAATATAAGAACAACCCAATCCAATAATCCTCCCATGAGCCTTGCCTGTCTGTCGACATTTCCCCATTCAAATAGTAGGCACTTTTATGATTGGTCCCGAGGTTCAAACCCTCTGTTTCCCCCAATTAAAGATTACATGTTCTTTTGTATCATAATTGATGTGTCATGTCTTTTCTGATGGTAACAATTTGTTTGGTAGACTTTTCCTTAGAGGAGAACATTTGCTCCAAAATCCAGAGCAGCTACCCAACTGTAGTTGGCTCACACTATGAGGAAGGTGGCAGCGATGGCCAGCTTCCTGTTACACTGGTGGTAGCAGTGGGAATTGTCTCCCTCACAAGTGGTCCAAACCACACTTACAAAAGCAGGATGGCTGAGGTTTTTTTTTACAGATGACTGCTGTGTTTGACTGGGGACTGAGGGCTCCTCCATATCTTTTTGGTCCAAATCCTGCCCCTAAAGATGTTAACAGGGTGGTAGCTTTTGTCCTGAAGGAAATTGTTGGAGAAACTCATACCTGTTTGTGAATGAATGGTTCAGGACCCTAAGTGCCACTTGTGTTTTCCAGCCACAAAAGTTTATCCACACAGATAGTGCTGTGGTCACCCTGGAAAGTGAGGGCTTACCTACCTCTTTTTGGGACAAATCCACAAATCCTGGTCTTAACCATGTTAATTGGGTTGTGGCTTCCATTCTGAGGGAAAGTGTTTGGAAGCAATCCCCTACTAGGGAAGCCAAAGAAAGTGAGGCAGAAGTGATATGTGGCACAAAAATATCATCTCTAGTGGCACACAGAGGAATGCACAGCAGAAGAGCTCATCCACAATGGTAGTCTAGATAGAGAGATGCAAGAGCTGTTAGCTGGGATGTAGGGTGCAAGAGCCTGATACCCAGCGGCTGGCAGAGATAGAGGGAAGCGTGACAGAACAGCCTCATCACCAGAGAGAGGTACAGGGATGCAGGTCACATGAGCCAACAGCAGGCAGATACACAAGGATTCAAGGTCTGAGAGCCTCAACCTGGGTGGAAAGAACAAGAATGCATTGTGCGAGAGCTGAATCGTAGGTGGAAAACAGACAAAGGAACGCAAGGAGCAAGAGCCAGAGCACCAGGTGCAGTCACACATACAGGTATGTGGGGTGGAAGAGCTTCATTCTTGGCAACAGACACACAGATGTTGTGTGCGACATCCTCATACTCAATGGAGGTCAGAAGGGCATAGACTATATTTTCTTAAACACTTTGCACACCCGCAGTGCACCAGGGACTGGAAAGGATCCATGTCCCAATAATATTAGTACTCCATCCCAGTGGTCCTTCTATGTGCATGAATTCCAGGATCACAGGACTATTCCCACCAAACTCAGGGTTGGTCCGAAACTTAAATTGGATCATAGTTCCCTGGCAAGGCAACTCTGCTTTTTAAGAACTGAAAAGGGAAGAGGTGATGTGACAAAATCCGGTCCTATTAATCTGTTGTTACTTTTATGATCATTGATGTATCTTGGCCTAGGCCGCCTAGGGTGACGGGTCCAAGGGGATGGCCAATTTATGCAATGGTGACTGCTCTGCGCAACCTCCATAGACTTTGTTAAAAGGTGGAGTGCACCTTTAATACGCCGCACATTGGGGTATGATGTCATACACCAGCATTACATTTCTTAATACATGCAGCACCTTTTGTTGTACTTGGGATGCTGACCACAGAGGGGGAGGTGGCTGGGGCTTTGCCCTAGGTTGGACCTAAAGGTAAATACATCACTGATTATGATATTATGATGCACTTTGAATTCTATGGTTTTACATATCAGGACATAACAACATTCACATGTTCCATCTGTTCAGGTCTTTAAATTAGGTAAACCAACCTCAGGTGAACAACCACGCGTGACATATTACACGTGTCATGATTTATTCAACAAAAATAAAGTCAAAATGTAAATGCCTTTTAAGGCTAAGAAACAGATGATTGTTATGTGCTTGACATAGGGGGGGATAAGGAAGGCAGAGGGGTATGGACACTGGCGGGGCAGAAGGAAGAAATGGGAAGATCCAGAGGGGCAACAGGGTAATTGCCTTCACTGAGAAAGACAGCAGCATGCCCTTAATTTCAAGGAGGAGGCGGGGTTCAGCATTACACAAAATGTGACATCCGACAGAGCCATGGCTAGCTCCTTTTGCAGGAACAGAAAATGTTGTCCCCCCACTATATTTTAACAGAGGTTATTTTAAGGAAAGTAAATAAACAATAATGATATTAGAGCTGCAGAGAATTAAAACAAATTTCCCTAAACCCAGTGATTCATTCACAATCTGTGCTGGTTGGGCCTGAGAAAGTGTTTTGCATGATCTTAATGGGACATTAATGACAATGGGACACCAGAAGTTATGCACTATAATCCCCATTATGCATGTGCCTCAGTTAGCCAGACATACATATTATACAGTGCAGATCATAGGACATAGTAAGACATCTGTGGTATAGCATTAATCCTATTACTATATATTGAGAAGACATACGTGGTATAGCATTAATCCCATTACTTTATATTGAGACAGACACTGATGGTTGTACTTCAAAACTACGATCATTATATATTGAGCCACCCAATGACATTGGTACAGTATAACTCCTATCATTATTTAGAAAGCCAGAAACGTGGTCCTATCATTACCTGATGGCAGTACAGTATAACTCCCATCAATATATACTGAGCCTGACAGTGGTTCACCAGAAACAGAGATGGTACAGCATAACTCCCATCATTGTATATAATGGTGACAACTGATCCAGCACAACTGAAAATTCAAGCATTCAGTATTTAAAGATTAAGTACTTCTATTGCTTTTTAATTATCACTTTCACTGGGAATTTGTAGTTTTGGTATGTGCAATAGTATCATACACAATTATCTTTGAACACTATGTGGGAAGTATTTTCTGTTTTTGCACTTGTTTTTTTCTCATAATATATATTTGTCTGTACTTTAAACACACATTTTTTTGGCTAACAACCATCATTTCATAGTAATCCAGACACTAACAGGGTACAGAATAACTCCTATAATTCTACTTAGATCCAGGCACAGATGGGTTGTACAGCATGACTCCTATCATTATACATCGATTCAGACAGGGATAGTGGTGGATCATGACTCCTATCATTATATAGCTGGTCAAACACATAGGGTGGTACAGCAGAACTCCAATCACTATATACTGAGCCAGACATTGATGCTAGTACAGTATAACTCCCATAATTATATACTGAGCAAGACATTGATGGTGCTAGAGTATGATTCTATCACTATATACTGATACATCATTTTCCTTAGCATTTTTTTACTTTTGGATTCTAACTCACTCTTACTCATACTCTCACTCACTCTCTTGCGATTTCTCTCTCACTCTTACTTATGCGATCTTACACCCTCACTCATTCTGTCACCCTCTTTCACTCATTCTCTCACTCTCTCTCACTACCTTCTATGCCCACTGCTTCCGTGAATAAAAAACTGATGCACATAAATACCAGACTAGCCTAGAACTATAAGATAACAATTGGAGATTTAGTCACATCTTATGGCCATATTATGCTTAGCCTACCACTACGCTAAAGCAGTCCAATATTTGGCGGGTCCTAGTGCTAAACCCTGCCTACTGAATTACTAATAAGCTGAAACTAAACATTGAATCTAAACACAGAACCGAGAAGGATATAGCTAGTGACTGCAGACTGAGACAAACATAACACAAGAGTGGGGCACACCTTATAAAGGAAACAGAAGCTGAGGCTAAGAGCAGGACTGGAATCAAAGAACCAGAAGTACAGGACAGAGCATAAGGAAATCCAGGAATGGATACAGCAAAGGGGGAACTGTAGCGAGACAGGGGAAACTAGAGATAAGCAGCTCCGTTGCCTGAATGGGGCCTGACACATGTGTTGTTTATTTCTACAAAATGAGGGAGGAAAAAAGAGGTGTGGTACTGTGAAGGGGGGACAAAGGGACTCTGGGGGTAATGACAGGAGAGGAGGTACCACAGAGGTGGCTGCCCAGGGTGCCTTAGGCCAGCCCTGATTGCGACTCACATGTCCGTTTCAGGTCACTCGCCAGACCCGCACCATTCATTTGCTATGTGATCGGCTCCTACCTTGCCCTGCACATGTGGAGTGAGGACATCTCATGTGGAGTCATATTAGGTTCAGAACGAGTGAAGACTGGACAGACTCTGACAGTCTCCTCATAATCTGTAGAGTCGGTGTGGCAAGTACTTTTTTATGGTTTTATTGGTGTTGGAGCAGAGGGCGTGATTGTGTGCAAGGGAGTGGAGGGGTACAAGCAAATGCTTGCCCAGGGCCCAATCAATATTAAAGGCAGCCCTGCAGACATCTACATATCTCCCAGCACTCGGTACTGTACAATCACTTTTCCATAGTGTAGTGCGGTTGCTCGTCAGCTGCTAAATTGAGAACACTCTGATAAATAATCTGAAGACTTTTTATGTATGCTTTTTCAGTTTGACGCATTTGTATTGTTTTGGGTAATGCATGCAATATGGACTGGTGCTTTAAAAAAAAATAAGTCACTAAATTGTTTTATTTAAGGAAAGATTTTGTTAGTTTCTTCAATTGACACCCACTATGCTCCATGTGCCCTGCTGGCTTGTTAACGGGAATCAGAGATACACATTTAACGTTCCGAACAGTTCTGCCAAGCATCATGCAGTCAGGGGTCAGTTTGATCGGGACTTGGGAGTGCCAAAGTACTCTAGCCTGCTAGACAAGCTAAAACCACTATGGGTTTGGGCTGAATGGCTCTGCGGAATTGTTCACACGAAAAACAGAAACTATTGGAGTTTCTTGGAACTGAGGAGACTTGTACTTTTCACTAGCCAGACCTCTAACGTGAATAAAACCTGTGTTTCTTCAACTTGTATACAATGATTTAAAATTGTGTCTGAAAGGGTTCCAAGCTGAAAAAATGTTCTCTTCTGTACCTTGATGTATATTAAAGTTATTGTCAATTTTCTATAGTGTCAGTTTTCATATTATTGATAATTTTCACTCTTCTCCTGATTATAATATCATTGTGGAATCTGCTAGCTCCCTGTAAATAAATACAATGTGATCGTGTTCTTTTCATAGTAGCCCATACAATGTACTCATTTTAAACTAACACATGCTAATTTTAGATCTCTTAAAAAGAAATTATCCAGCTATGACTTGCTTTTCTATTTCTATTCATGTGTAGATGCTGAACTGATTGCTTTATGGCTCAGTTAATGAACCTTGCATTCAATTTTCCCTCTCCATACTAGGATCCACTGTATGATGACACTAGCCAAAGGAAGCTTGTGGAACGATTTTTCCTTTACAAGGGTTGTAGGAAAGTAAAAGCAACTCAATAATATTGAATATACTACATAAATCACTTTATTGTCCTCATGCAATAAAAAGTTTGATGAAAATGACAAACTACAGGAAATGTGAGATGCTGTTGTAGATTTATTGAGTAATTTGGAAATCAGCACACAATGCAGCTATATAAATGTCCAGCATTTATGTGGCCCTGTCATCCACAATTCATGTTATTGTGGTCACTCACCATACTATATTGTAAGCTCTGATACAAGTTTAGAACATTAATAATCATATCAGTTTTCTGCCTTCTATAAAATAAAAGGAGTCTTGCTGCACAAAAAGGCGAAATAAGCTTTGCATGTTTGGCACATTAGATCATAAATAAACCCACTTAGACCTGACTTCAGTACTTTACATTTATCTCAGTTTGATTTTGTTGTCTTTTCTATGACCTTTGCTTGCATACTGATGGCTTCATTTCAGTTGTTACTCGTATTTTAATTATTCCAAGATCTCTGCGAATGGGGTCCATGGAGAACCTCTGTTGTGGGGCCCCATTAATATATTTTATACAAGAAAATGTGAAATTATTATACACCAGCCGCACCAAATATCTGTGCGTCTCCCTCAATCACACAAAACAATTATTATAAAATAAAAAAGTGGTGATATTGTGATATATCTGATATGAAATGTGAAAATACTACCTGAAAGCGTCATCTCTCTGTTCTTCTTCGATTTTCCAAAATATATAATAAATGAGAAGAAAAAGAAATATATAGTGTAGTATTTTTAAAGACTGTGAACTTTTATACTTTTAATTATACACTTAGTTTAGTTGGAGTGCTGTAGGCAAGTCAATCCCACACAATATACAGTGGGGCACTCATAAAGGGGAAAGAAAAAGGAAGTCTCCTCAACGCATTTTGCCACTGGCTTCTTTAAGAGGAAAATCGTGATTTTCTTTACTCTTCTTTTGTGTTTGTGATACTGCACCATTCAATGTGTTTCTGTTTGATTTGTGGAAGTAACGATATGGCTTTATGAAGAGCCTTTTCGTGTCTGAAGTTTATTTTTATTAGTTTGAATGTTCTGCACTATATATTTTTCCTTGTGTCTTTTTTCTTTCCCCTGTATGAGCACCCCATTGTATATTGTGTGGAGGTAGCCAGACATGGGAGAGTGTCGCTCTGGATGCTGCTGTATTTTTATTTTTGCTCAATATATTTTTATTTACTATAAATAGATACTGATATTTTGTTATATTCCAAATCAATCCCATGAGCAGGGGTGGACTGACCCATTGGGCACACGGGCATAGACGGAGGGTCGGGAGGCCTGCAAAGGTCGGAGAACCGGGAGGGGGCCGTTGGGGGTTAGAAGGACTGCGAAGGTCAGAAGGACCGGGAGGACCACTAAAGACGGCAAGGTTATGGGGGAGGGGCTGCAGGTGCAGGGCCGGTTAGATCTCTCCCAAAATCAAGGGAGCGGGGCTCAGTGGGCAGCAGGAGGTCTGCTTACACCCACCCCGCTGGCTTCTTATGCTGTGCGCTGAAGCGAAGCCACACCCACTTCCGGACCAGAGGGCCGCTTGTTCCCTAAGGAGAAAAAAAGGCAAGATAGAAGAAGAAAAGGTGGAGAAAGAGGGGTTACAGGAGAGGAGGCAGGCACAGGAAAGCAAACATTGTGAGAGGGGCATCACCACATGGGGCTAATAACTTTTTGTTGCCTGGGGCCCTGGACGGTCTCAGTTCGTCCCTGCCCATGATGCTCCTCTCTACACTTCCAGGGAATCAAACAGGCTCAGGTAAAAAAAAACAATAGAAATCAACAAGTACTGTAATGTATCAAGCTGTTAAATAAAGAATCTTATTAAAGCATTAAGTCTTCAGTATATAAATCTTCTGATATATATATATTGGGTTAACTCTACTACCAAAATGTAAAAAACATCAGACAGAGCAGTTGCTGCAGTTCCTAGCCGCCACACAGTTCCATGCATCTTTCCTGGCCGTGTAGAGCCCCCTTAGCTGGCTAGTCCATGGAAGTCTGGTAAGGGCAGAGGAGACTGGTTTTCCAGGTCACCCTGTGCCCCCAATGAGCACAGGGTGACTTAGACATAAGAAGAGACTGGGAAGGCAGGCAATGAGTCTCCACATGAATCCATCATGGCCCCTTCTTTCAAACTCAAACCTACCCCACTGTGTCCTCAGGGGGTTACCATGACACGTGGTACACCACAATTCCCACCATTACATAGTTAACCAGACACAGACATTGGTACACCCACCATTGTTTATAATGGTGACCTAGGCCTAGTTTCACACACGAAAACTACACATTTTCACTGAAAACAATTATTAAAAATCAATAGAAGTACTTCCCCTACATAATGAATAATTTAATTTTAAATGTTCCATTGTGCTGGATCAGTTATTGGTCACAGTATTAATATAGGTATAGCACTTTGAAGAAGCTGAATCAGCGAAACACGTCAGTGCACATGCGCAAAACTCTACAGGGTCATACACAGAATACTACTGGAAGCCGATCCAACTACATGGAGACACAAACTTGGTTTTGACCTGTGAGACATCCAAACGATGCCAATGTATGCAGATATTCTATATTCAATTGAGTTATTAAACTATATTTTACATCAGATATCTATTCTCTTTTTCTTTATATTGGTCCAGTTAGATTACAAAGGCAATTCAATTACCATCAGGGGTCTTTCATTCCTCAAAAAAGAATTGTCATGGACAATCACTCCTACTTGGCAGGGGTTTAAGATTTTCCTCAACCAAAAAAAATATTTATCTTCAGCATCTATTGATATAAATACATTTATTAGGAACACAGCTTTAAAAAAGATAGTATATTAAAACCTCCATGGATAACAAGAAAATAATGGAAAATATAGCTTAAACTGATCTAAAAAAGAAACCACTTTTCAACCCAACTGCCTGCAAGTCTGAGGCTTTGGAAGTATTTGCGAAAGCAGTAATGGAGGTTAAAAAAAATAAAAATAAATCTTAAAAATATTGAAAGTTTATTGAAACTTAAAAATGACCCAACAATAAAATATCAGAGATAAATGGCAAATTATTTGGATGCAGGTAAACAAATATGAACATCATTAATCCAAAAATACCAGTAATATATTTTTTACAGAACATCTTACAACAAAGATATAAAGTATCTAAAGGTCACATTTCCATCCCTATCAGATATATTACTAAAGCGCTTTATGGCTTTGGGAACAATACATGTCCAAGTTATCACTTGAGGGCAACTCAAACTAACTCATTCTAAGCAAACAAATACCAAGTTATACTATACTACATTTTGTTATTACAGAGATACTTGCAATATATACATGTAGAACTGTTGGTTTATATACACAAAGGTATGTGGGCACCTTCAAACATATATGTGCTTTTAGGACATCCCATTCCAAAACAATTAATATTTATATACCGGTACTTTTGTGGCTATAACTTCACAGCCTATGAAGGCTTTCCACAAAATTTTGGAGTGTACATGTAGGAATACAGTGGGGCAAAAAAGTATTTAGTCAGCCACCAATTGTGCAAGTTCTCCCACTTACAAAGATGAGAGAGGCCTGTAATTTTCACCATAGGTACACTTCAATTATGAGAGACAGAATGAGACAACAAAGTCCATAAATCACAAAGAAATAAAGAATTTATTTGCAAATTATGGTGGAAAATAAGTATTTCGTCAATAACAAAAGTTCATATCAATACTTTGTTGGCAATGACAGAGGTCATTCACAAGGTTTTCACACACTGTTGCTGGTATTTTGGACCATTCCTCCATGCAGATCTCCTCTAGAGGAGTGATGTTTTGGGGCTGTCGCTGGGCAACACGGACATTCAACTCCCTCCAAAGGTTTTCTATGGGGTTGAGATCTGGAGACTGGCTAGGCCACTCCAGGACCTTGAAATGCTTCTTACGAAGCCACTCCTTCGTTTCCCGGGTGGTGTGTTTGGGATCATTGTCATGCTGAAAGACCCAGTCACGTTTTATGACTGATGGAAGGAGGTTTTCACTCAAAATCTCACGATACATGGCCCCATTCATTCTTTCCTTTACACGGATCAGTCGTCCTGGTCCCTTTGCAGAAAAACAGCCCCAAAGCATGATGTTTACACCCCCATGCTTCACCGTAGGTATGGTGTTCTTTGGATGCAACTCAGCATTCTTTCTCCTCCAAACACGACGAGTTGAGTTTCTACCAAAAAGTTCTACCTTGGTTTCATCTGACCATATGACATTCGCCCAATCCTCTTCTGGATCATCCAAATGCTCTCTAGCAAACTTCAGACGGGCCCGGACATGTACTGGCTTAAGCAGGGGGACACGTCTGGCACTGCATGATTTGAGTCCCTGCCGGCATAGTGCGTTACTGATGGTAGCCTTTGTTACTTTGGTCCCAGCTCTCTGCAGGTCATTCACTAGGTCCCCCGGTGTGGTTCTGGGATTTTTGCTCACCGTTCTTGTGATCATTTGGACACCACGGGGTGAGATCTTGCGTGGAGCCCCAGATCGAGGGAGATTATCAGTGGTCCTGTATGTCTTCCATTTTCCAATAATTGCCCCCACAGTTGATTTCTTCACACCAAGCTGCCTACCTATTGCAGATTCAGTCTTCCCAGCCTGGTGCAGGTCTACAATTTTGTTTCTGGTGTCCTTCGACAGCTCTTTGGTCTTGGCCATAGTGGGTTTTGGAGTGTGACTGTTTGAGGTTGTGGACAGGTGTCTTTTATACTGATAACAAGTTCAAACAGGTGCCATTAATACAGGTAATGAATTCCTCTGTAAAATACTTATTTTACAGAGGAATTTACCAATGAATTCATTAGAAATCCTACAATGTGATTTCCTGTATTCTTTCCCCCCATTCTGTCTGTCATAGTTGAAGTGTACCTATGGTGGCCTCTCTCATCTTTTTAAGTGGGAGAACTTGCACGATTGGTGGCTGACTAAATACTTTTTTGCCCCACTGTATGTGCCCATTTAGCCACAACAGCATTTGTAAGTACTGAAGAAGGCTCACAATTGGTGTTCCAATTCATCCCAAAGATGTTAAACTGGGTAAAGGTCAGGTCTCTGTGCAGGCTACTCAAATTTCTTCACACCAAACTCATTAAACCATGGACCTTGCTTTGTGCACATTGACACAATCATGCTGCAACAGGATAGGTAGGGCCTTACCCAAACCAGCGCCACAAAGTTGCAATTATCAAAACTTTATTTGGAAGCGTGTGGAAAAATCATTCCACAAGCTTCCTTTGGCTAGTGTCATCATACAGTGGATCCTAGTATGGAGAGGGAAAATTGAATGTAAGGTTCATTAACTGAGCCATAAAGCAATCAGTTCAGCATCTACACATGAATAGAAATAGAAAAGCAAGTCATAGCTGGATAATTTCTTTTTAAGTGATCTAAAATTAGCATGTTTTAGTTTAAAATGAGTACATTGTATGGGTTACTATAAATAGAACACAATCACATTGCATTTATTTATAGGGAGCTAGCAGATTCCACAATGATATTATAATCAGGAGAAGAGTGAAAATTATCAATAATATGAAAACTGACACTATAGAAAATTGACAATAACTTTAATATACATCAAGACATGCTGGTACAGAAGAGAAGATTTTTTTCAGCCACAATTTTAAATCATTGCATACAAGTTGAAGAAATACACTATTCACTGGAACTAAGGTGCCTTGCCCAAACCCTGCAAAACAGCCCCAGACCATAACCGTGGACCACTTATTGGACTCGCTCACCTGAAAACACAGGAGCCAATATTTCAAGTGGAATGTGTATGGCCACAGGGCTTTATTAAATCTTGGTACAATACTGTGACACTCCTGTAATTAAATTACTATTTTTGTCAAGAATAAACACCTTGTAACCATATCAAATCAAGTTGTAAATGTCAACTTAATAGTCAGTCCTAAGACTGCCTTACATTAGCATATTCTAAAATACGGAAGCAAGCCACTGTAACCCATGACAACATTACCCCTGCTTGCCGTAATCCTACGGCAAGCAGGCAGATCCGCATAAATACAGTTATGTTGCCGAAGGGACCCTGCCCCTGGGAAAACAATACATCAGTTTTACTGAGGTGTACCGCCGCTTTTTTATTGATGACTTGTCCCCAAAATTCCTTTACAGGAACAGCACAACAACCACCAGCCTTGTGCGCCAAACACAAAACTGACAGTAATTAACTAAATTACCTCCGAGCAAACAAGACCACTGCATCCATTTATTTTTGTGTCCTTTATTATTCAAAAGCCCTGCTGGACTACCCCTTGTTTTCCATCTTACCCTGCCTCAACTACTTGTCCATGAACTGGCCGGCGGACCCCCTTAGAGCAGCCCAGTCATGCGGCCCCTCCATTTATTCTTGGGCCTTTGGATTCTCTTTATGCATCCCTGCTATGTGTGCATGGTCTACCACATTGTGGCAGTTGTTACTCCTAGATGCTTCCACTTCATAATAGTAGCATTTACAGTGCAGATCTAGCAGGTCAATTTTATCAACTGCCTTGTGGCAAATGTTGCATCCTATGACAGTGCCACATGTAAAGTCACTGAGCTCTACAGTACGACCCATTTGACTGCCAATATTTGTGTATGGAGATGGCTGCCCATGTGTTTGATTTTATACACCTGTTAGCAACGAATGTGGCTGAAACAACTACAACTATAAGGGATGCCCACATACGTTTGGTACATATATGCCAGTTACATTTTGCTAATCTTATTTTGTGTGTTTTGCTTATAAATAATAAAAGGACATATTATTGCACATGTTACTAACTATGTTTAGTATTACTTTAAATGTTTTAAGGGATATTTAGGGTGTGAGGTTATTTGTAAATCAAAATACATCTCAAACCGGTTTATTGTATGTCACACACAGGGAATCCTGCAATTGGTATCCAGTCTCAGTTCTTTTTCATACATGTATGTCTTCAGCATGGCTACAGGTAAAAACAAAAAAAGACAAATGTACTTTGGACGTAACATTTTTTTCACAATGAGAAAATGCAGTATTCTATTTTCTTTGCCTCCTCAACAAACATCTCTCCCCAAAGTATCAATTAGACTGTACGAATGTCATGTAGTCCATTAGTTAACTAATGCTCCATGTACTTAAGTGCCTGTTTCAAATTTCAGGCAGGATCCAGAGTCAGACTTTAAACTCCATTGGGATCTGAATATTCAGCAAAAAAAACCTCACAAAATTTGACAAAGCATAATACATGTATAAAGCCTTTCTTGGCAAACACATTAGTACTTTTAAAGTACATAATTAGGGTTAAAAATGTCATCTGTAAAAGGTTGTTAAGTAGATTGTATTGTGGTTTTAGATTTTTTGACTGGTATATGCAAATTTTAAAGGAAAATTTAAATTACAGAGACAACAATCAAAACTAATAACTAGCTAAAAAATAACTTTCATAACAGGAATAAAACAGAAAATTGGATAAAAAATATAGAATATACCATCCAAAATTAAGCAACATATCGTGACTAACTTCCCCCTATCTCTCTGCTGCCTTTTGCCTCTAAATTGCCAAAGTGGATTGTGTACAATTGTTTATATAATCCCCTCTTTACTTATTCCCTTCTTGACCCTGTTTGGCCTGGCTTTAGTCCCCTTCACAGGTCTGTATTTCTTCAAGAATTAAATTTAAAATATTAACATTCCTCATACTAATATACAAGACCTTCTATGAAATATGTCATAGGAGTGTCGACAAACTGAAGGGGCAAGGGTTTAAAATGGTGAGATTGAACCAGAGTGTATAGATGCTGGAAATCTTAAATAAGATTAACACAAATAGACAAGAAGGAGGGGGAGACAATGATTGTGGTTCTTAGACTGCAATATTGTTAATTTAGCAGCAACTATATAAGTTTAAGGCACTCTATTGTAAAAATTATAGGAATATTGTAAAAGTATGGAAACATATTATGAATGCTAAAATTGTAGGGTTATTTCTACTACATAAAAACCATACATATCAGTAAGGCAGGGCATTAACAACTTAGCATGTTTTTTATTTTACTAATATAATGTCACGTTTCCCCATGCGCTGGCTGGACTTATTTATATTTTACGTTGCTCATTCCTGTGTCCAGCCACTAGTGGCCGCCCCTACCAATCAGTTTCATTATCAGGTCCAGCTGCAGTGGATTACCATAGGAAGACATCCTTTATAAACCTGCCCAGCCCTGCAGTCTGGGCCTTGACATTAACGTCAGTGGACAACCTGTTTGGACCTGTCTTGTTCCAGTACCTGTCTTGCTTGTTCCAGTACCTGTCTTGCTTGTTCCAGTACCTGCCTTGCTTGTTCC
>VKOC01049084.1:0-10690 GCA_009364415.1 Spea multiplicata
ATATATATATATATATATATATGGAACAAAACTAAGTATAAATATGAATATGTAAATAAATAGATAAATGATCTATAATGCAAAAGAGTAAAGTATCCAGTCTGCTACCAGACATCAGCGGCGCATCAGCGCCAGGTTGTGAACTACTTTATTGTCACAGAAGACTCCATGCCCTGGGCTCCTGGAGGGGCCTGGGGGCCAGCCTCCTCCCTACACACTATGGGCCGTGGGCTTGGAAGGGGTTCTGTTTTTGGGGAGGTGGGTACAAGGGGTCCATTGTGTGTAAATTACCCCCTTGTACTGTTTAGATACTGGCGTATTTTCAATAAAATTCAGTACTGTTTTCACCTAAATATTGGTTCTGTCTAATGCTTGGGGTGGCCTGCTGTAATAACTTATTGCCCTTCAGGACAGTACATACGCTGAACACGCTTGTGATGGGACGTCCTGTACCCTGACTGGGTACCTCCGTTAATAGCTGCTTCAAAGCTCTTACAAGAACTGTATACGGGCACACTCCAAAGCACTCACTCTGATTGAAACAACATTTTAGTGCACCATGGGGGGGTTGGACATTAAACAAATTAACTGAAACAATAGCTTGTCACTCCCTGGTTTTATCCTGGCTGCCTGCCAGACATAATCCCCTCAGCAAGTGATTAGAAAATATACTTCTGGGGGTAGCTGAAAACAGGGGGTGATACAGGTAAAAGTTTTGGGATACAATAAATAATTGCAAAACCATCATCTGTGTTGACAAAGTACAGGACCAATCCCAAATCAATATCAGCGCTCCACAGTCCTCAGAGTCTCCAATATTTAGAAAATATGGTTAAACCTGTACTGGGGGAAAATCAGTAGAAACTGACCCCCTGTACCTACACACAGAAGTCTTAACAAGGCCAGGGCCCATAGTCATTACATTTATAAAAATGGCTTGCCAAAGTAGAAGAAACAGACAGGTCAGATAGGCAAGAGGGGACAATGCCCTAGACGCGTTTCACCCAAACAGCTTCATCAGGTGGGCTATCAAGTGCCATGTTCCCCAGAGATTTTTAAAAGATTCAAAACTAAGGAACAGTCCTGTAGAGCTAATCAGAGTGGTTAAGCCCAAGTGTATCACAGTGGAGGTGAATGAACCAAATTAACTGCAAATAGTGGGCTCGCCCATATTGTCCAATCACTTATCAGTATGCTCATTTGAATCAAAGCAGAGTAATGTATCAGAGCATACCAGATCGGTTATTTTGTAAGCCTTTCAGAGCAACTGTATCTAAACAGGTGCTCTACAAGAAGGTAAAAAGCAGAGTATAATATATGATATGGCACTGATTAACTCCATATCCAGAAATCATGTATATCAACTATTATAATTAAATGAAAAAGAAAAAAGGAATTAAATGAAAGAAAAACAATGTCAATTTTATAATACTGATAATAAAATTAATCAAAAGTTATATAGATGAAGAATAGTTGAACCCTTCGTTTAGACCATCTGCAGATAGTGTTTTTATATAATAGATTCATTTAGATTCATTTAGTAAACAATGATCATAGTTCCCATTACTTTTATTAAGTTGATCAATTGCCAAAAATCTCAGACATTCAATATGTCCACAATGATGTGTGATGGAAACTGGGGTCTCAATCACTTTCTTCACACAATTAATATGCTTGAGCATATGTCTTCTAAATTCCCTGTGCACCACATTGGCAATCGACCAGATATACAACAAAGCTCCACATTAAAACATACTGTGAACCAGCATATCCCTCAGGTTAAGTCCTCTCCTCGCTGTGATAGAAACAGTATCAGCTTCTTCCAACGATGGTTCTGATTTTAAAGTAGGATAATATTTTTGTTAAATCGTTGATGACCAGCCACTGTCGTATGTATCAATGATGGGAATAGTCTGTAAGCTGGCATCTGTTAATTTGTACGATCTATACCTATTGCCCTGTGAAATGCTTTTGCAAACATTTGGACAGATAACTTCTGGACCTAAACATTTGCCTTAAACTACAGCTTCCCTTTGGAACAACTCCAAGGTGTTGTCCAAAGGAAATGCTTCTTTTCAACTGTAATGGATGATAACTGGTCCAAGATAGAATATTGTTATTGCCGTAGATTTACAATAGAGATTTGTCTGTAAATTTTTATCTTGGTCAGTAAAAATACAGAGATCCAAAAAAATTAACTCATTATCTTGTATTAAATGATATCATTGGTTGTCATTGGATGGTCTCCACATCCAAACTGGCTAGATATCTGGTAGCAGACTGGATACTTTCATTTTGCATTATAGGTCACTTATCTATTTATTTGCTTATTCATGTTGATATTTATTTTTGTTCCATATACTTGTTACATATATTTCTTCTGTTAAAAGGGTTGACTATGGGGATTCATTATGTGCTTTTTAGTATTTGGGGTTTTTTTTAACCCTTTGAGTGTCTTATGGCAATGTAGCCCTGATTATACACTTGGTGTGTTTAGCCACATGCACATTTGTCTTGTTGGTGTCTAGTGATTTATTTCATATATATTAGAGACGGTCTATTCACTATTTTTTAATTTCATTCATTTATTTTTAGCTTTATGAATTATATCATTTATATCTGTGTTTTGCATTTATTTCAGTTGGCAAGTAGAGAAGCTGCCCAATGATTTCATATTTTTTATGTAACCCTGCTGTAGTGTGTAAATAAAACAGGCATGTGCCTATTAATCTAGGTGTCCATCCTACCCTAGATACCCTAGTTATATCAAAATCCCAGACACCACCTTGGTCTCTGTGGTGGTTTGTCACACTTTCCTTTGTCTGCAAATATTTTTTATATCACAGAATCCTTTTTCAAGAACAGTGTTGCATGGCTTTTTTTAGGGAAAAAACAGGACACTTAAATTAAGTTAACTTTAGGACAGCATGGGAGCCTAGAAAAGCCAGATGGTGACCTTGGTCCACAGGAAACATAATGCCTCAAACAATGCTCCTCAATCTCTACCATCCACAAACATAGAATTTGATGACAAATGAGAACCATTAGGCCCAGACCTTAATTTGTCTTTGGTTTCATGTTAGGTTCAGGATAGCTTTGTTATGGAACCATTATATATATCAGCAAGAAACGCTTATTGCTTTAATGAATATAAGCTGGCCTCGACCAATAAAGGGTTACACCTCACGCAGATACGTGAGAGACGCAAGTAGCAGTGTATTCAGTTATCTATATTTTACTAACCGCAAGCGCCATTCTGACTATATCTAATATTTGTTTCTAACGGTTTTCTGCCTTTCTGCCTATTTCCGCATAGTTTCAGGATTAACCAATTAATAAGCTTTACGTAACCTGACGTCCCTTTTTTTCTGGACACTATATAATCTATAATATAAACAAAATAAAGCAGAGTGATTTTGGACCTGACCCAGAGTGTGTCGTGTGTCTTATTTTTCTCTCCGTGCACGTACATTTATATTCACATAATTTGGAGCAGTTCAACAATTGAAGAAAGGCTTTATTGGAAAGCATCCAAAACAGTTGGCGCCCAACGTGGGGCTCGAGGAAGCCGTACCTGTCGGAGGTCCCTCCCGGGGAGAGTTCACACCGTGAGCTGACGATTAGACCCTGGGACTGCAGCCCAGTTACAAGGTAAGATCGTTTCTTATCTACCTTGTGTGTCTCTCGTTACTCACGTGTGTATTCGGAGGAGGGAACTCAGGTGGTTGACGCACCCTCGAGAGGCAATAAAAGAACCCCATGTAAATCTACTGTATAATCACTTGTTGAACTGTGGAGCCTCCCTTTTGCTGGCGAGCACACTGTTTCGGAAAGGTTTCGGAAAGTGTTTCAAGTCTACACCGGATCAACCCAGTTGCTCTGATCCCCAGACGGTGCTGTAAGACTAACACTAATTTGGACAGCCCAGTCGTCTGTCCCTAGCACACTGTAGAAATCGGTAAAGTGTTTCAAGTCTACACCTGATCAACCCAGTTGCTCTGATCCCAGACGGTGCCGTAAGACTAACACTATTTTGGACAGCCCAGTCGCCTGTCCCCAGTGCATAATATTACTACAGTGTGTGTGTGCCTCGCTCGTATCAGAAGGTTTCGGACGGTTGCGGACAAGGTTACGATACCGCTGCGGAATGAGGAACGATAACAGCGTTCCAAGTGGGTTCTGTACTCCCTCCCAATTAGTTGCTGACAGACGAGGGAAAAGATACATTAAGCAATTATCTAAGTTGGAAAAATGATATAAAGTACCCAGAGGAGGAACCTTATCAATTTGCACCTGGCAAAACCTCCTAAATGAAAAAGCAGGAAAATTAGACGACGACGGATTGAAAGATACTGTTAAAATCTGGCTAGATTGTAGCAAAGAATTTAAATCGTTAGATGGCGAAGAAATGTATGATGAAAAGCACTCAAGATATCTGTGTAAAATTCCAATGTCTTATACGCCACAGCTCTATAATGGCGCCGAGTCGTCGGACAAGGGGTGGAGCTGCCCAGCCTGTAATGCAATGACGTCAGGAAGCCGTCGCTCTTGTCTGTACTGTGAGGCCCCCCGCCCCCCGTCTACTTCGGCTACTGTGTCGTGTCTGACACAGACACCAGCGCCATCTTGTGACGCACTTCACCAACTGTCTTCAGTGGAAAATCCCCACCAATTGCCTGCCCCGCCTTCCATGTTAAATCCGGTACAGGCATCGGCGCCATCTTTGTTAACTGACAACGCCCAAAATTCTGGCCTACCTCCAGCTCCGTTATCTTCTATGTCTATTCCCACAGTGTCATTGTACCCAGTAGTTAATCCGGATGGCACATTTGTATTACCTACCCAGATTACAGCACCCAGACATATGGTCCCAATCATGATAATGGCAAGCGGTGAGGAAACAAAGAAGGAAAATATATCTACTAGTGCTGTTATGCTTCCGGCCCAACACAAGGCTGAGGAAGGCCTACTACTACTCCAGGAAGGCAAAACATTAGAAAAACCTCAAGCAGTACTATTTCCACCCACTCCTCCCGTAGTTACACCCCCGGTACCTACACCCAGCACTACTGTCCCGTTAATGATGATGGGCCCAGGCGACAGTCCAGAAGGGGAGGAAATAGATACGACCGAGGGCGCAACAGCTGCCCCAACCCAATCCGATGCCGACAGCAGTATGATACTTAAAAAGGGAAAAAGGTTACCTAGACCGAAACCAATAACTAAACCCCAAAGAAGAACTAAGCCCAAACACACACAGTCCCCCTTGGTGGGTTTTGACCCACCTGTTCTCCATGCTGAGGAGATGGGAGCTAGGCCTAAGCACCAACCTATTTTCACTGATGAAGAAATAGGCACTCATGACAGTCTATCAGAAGAAGAGGGCCCAGAGGAGGGGGAGGAATCCCAAAGTATTTACCAGAGCTTACCTTTTGTACGTTCTCCTATAGGCCATCGCCGTATAAGATATACTCGACAATCTGATACCGAACAGCCCTCAAGTACGTCAGCCCCTCAGCCACCATCCATGGGGAATACAAATCCCAATAATCCGTTTTCTTCTCAATTCGCTGAAATTATGTCTGCAGCGATAGTACAAGCCACCCGACTCGCCACAGAAAATGCTACTCCACGAGATGGTCTCGCTTCCACGGAGCCGCGTTCCAAGTATGTAGCATTCAATCCGCAACAACTGTATACAATCGTCAAAGATCTCCCTGAACCTGATACACATCCAATGCCATTTTATCGAAAAGTTTCACAGGCCTGGACTACCTATGGATGTACCTGGTCTGACCTTGTTAGTATTGTCCAAGCCAAAGCAGGAGACTACGCAGATCTTATTCTCAACCAAATTATACGAGACCCATTTTATCTACCTTGCGATCCCAGATCCACTGAATCAGGTCAACAGTTTATCAAGCAATTGGAAATCTGGGCGAAGGACAGATTGTCCGAACAAACAGTATCTCTACAGGATATAACTCAAGAAAAAGGAGAGTCAGTGGAGAAATATGCCTACAGAATCAAACGACATTTTCGTGATCTAGGATTCTCACTCCAAGAAGTGGCACATATTCGTATGTTGGGTCGTGCCTTTGTAGACGGCCTCCATTCTGATCTCAACAAAGTACTCACTACCTGCCGCCCGGAATGGAGGTCAATGGATCTTGAAGTCCTTATACAGGTTGCTAAAGGATTGGAGGCAGGAAACAGCAAGAAAAAGTCCGCCATCATGGCGGTAATGACCGGAGCCGACGCCACTAATGAAGCCACGGACAGACAGCGACAACCTCGTAAATGTTTTGGATGCGGAAAAGTCGGTCATCTTAAAAGAGTATGCCGTAGTCGCCAACTGTGGGCCGCTTATCAAGCCCAGAACCAAGACCAGAACCAGAACACTCTTCCTCCACCTCCTCCTCCTCAGCCATAGGAAATAGGCGAGCAAATGGAGGAGGGGGACTCTATTTGTATGGCCGTCTCCGCCCCTCCTTCCGGCCCTTCCCCTAAGATCACTCTTGATGTAGCCGGAAAACCTTGCTCATTTCTTGTTGACACTGGCGCTGCTCGTAGCGTGCTTTGTGAGACGGATGCATTACCATCCTGGCTATCTGATATACAACTCCCCTGTAGTGGGTTAGAAGGCGTGGTTCAACACAACCCACTCACACGCCCCTTACCCATCACAAGCTCTTCAATACATCTGCCTTCATCTACTCTAGCTCAATTTGTGGTCAGTGCCACTTGCCCTTTCAATCTTCTAGGAGCGGATTTTCTCAGCAAAATCCAAGCCAATATTACCTTCACTGACAAAGGAACTGTCACTCTCAACACTGCTCTTGCCCCTGAAGAAACCTGTATGCTTATGGCAGTAGTACATGATCCTGGTGCCGAAACCTGGGATAATCTATTTAATTCTTTGAATACCATGCTAGACCATCTTCCAGCTACCCTATGGGCCTCTGGACCTATGGACATTGGACGTCTCAATGTCCCACCGGTACAAGTTGTGCTTAAGGATCCTAATGTTCTTCCATACAAGGCCCAATATCCTTTATCAGTGGCCCAACTAGATGCAATATCTATTCAAGTAGCTGCACTCCTAGAATCCGGTGCAATAATACCTACTACTTCACCTTGCAATACTCCGCTGTATCCAGTCAAAAAGAAGCAGATCAAAGGCCAACCTCCAGTGTACAGGATGGTACAAGATTTACGCGCTGTCAACGAAGCCACGGTTCTGGATACCCCTATTGTGCCAAATCCACATACTCTTCTATCCAGTATTCCACCTACGGCATCCTGGTTCACTGTAATTGATCTTGCTAATGCCTTTTTCTCCATTCCATTACACTTTTCGTGTCAATATCTTTTTGCATTCACACATGCTGGTCTGCAATACACCTGGAAGGTGATGCCACAAGGAGCTCAAAACAGCCTGTCCAGTTTCAGCAAAGCTATATCTTCTGTACTTTCTTCATGGCAAGACGCTCACCCGGAAGTTGAGCTCCTGCAATACGTGGATGACCTACTTCTTTGTGCTCCAGACCCATCCACGTGTCAAGAAACTACCCTGGACCTACTCTATTTTCTAGCTACAGCTGGCTGTAAGGTCTCCAAATCGAAACTACAGTTATGCCTTCAAAAAGTGATTTTTCTGGGACACTGTATTACCAAAGGCCGTAAACACCTTACCATGGCACGAAAAAAGGCCATCCTGGAGTTGGCTCCGCCAGAAACTCCACATCAGCTACAGACCTTTCTGGGTCTCATTTCATACTGTCGTCCCTGGATTCCCGACGCTTCTGTGCTAATGCAACCACTCTATGACTGTATACCTCGAGAACTACCAGCAATTTTTTATTTAACACCAGAGGCACTGGACTCATTCGACGCTCTACAACAAATGATTGCCTCATCTCCAGCTTTAGGAATTCCGAACTATTCTCTGCCGTTCCGTCTCTATGTTATGGAACGGCAAGGCCATGCCACAGGTGTTCTCACTCAGATGCACGGTGGTCGACATCGTCCCCTCGGATTCTACTCCAAACGATTGGACCCAGTTGCTCGCGCGACACCTTCCTGTGTAAGGGCTATTCACGCTGCCAGCTGTCTTCTGGACGTCACTTCAGATATTGTCCTCGGACATCCCTTGACAATTCTAGCTCTATATGACATCTCAGCTATTTTACAACAGACTCAACCCAGACATCTCACTGCTCAGCGTCATCTTCGTCTCCAAGGGAGTCTGTTGTTGCCCGACAATGTTACTATTCAACGATGCAATGTTCTCAATCCGGCTGCCCTCCTTCCACTTCCAAGGGGGGAGTATACTGATATTCCATCTACGGATTTTATTGATCTAGCCACAGAAGAAGATCTTCAGGAACAGCTATTGTGGCATACACAGTCATCAAATGTCGATTTTCCAGATGTACCACCCGAGGACGATCCACATGATTGTCTGACCATGATGCAAGCGGAAGTCGGTTCGCCTCCGAATATACAGGATACCCCACTCTCAAACCCAGGATGGACCCTATTTGTGGACGGCTCCAGATATGCCGATGACAAGGGTCATTTCCATACGGGAATGGTGGTTACGACTGACACGACTGTACTCTGTGCAAAAGCTCTACGACCGGATCAGTCGGCTCAGGAGGCTGAACTAGCTGCCCTCACCGAGGCCTGCATTATGGCTAAAGATTCTACCGCAAATATCTATACGGATTCCAGGTACGCCTTTGGAGTTGTACATGATTTTGGAGTCATCTGGAAGGCAAGAGATTATATCACCGCAGCAGGGACTCCAATCAAGAACGGGAAAGCAGTTGAAGCTTTGATGACTGCGGCCCTACTCCCGAAACAAGTTGCAGTGATCAAAGTCAAGGCACACTCACGGGCTGACACTATGGAAGCAAAAGGAAATGCCTTAGCAGATAGTGCAGCCAAGCAAGCAGCTCTCGATGAAGACTCAGTGGTCCCTTTAATGACGGTGACCAAGAAAGCACCAATGGAATTAGACTGGGATATTTTAATTCAATTACAACAACAAGCTTCAACCAAGGAACAAAATCAATGGATACAAGAAGGAGCATCCGAGGATGAGCGGGGAGCCTGGGCCAGAGGCCAATATCTTTGTTTACCCCGGACTTTATATTCTTTAGTCGCATCACTAGCTCATGGACCGACGCATCAGTCTAAAACCATTATGAAGGAGATTATCGACAAAATCTGGATCACACCAGGAATCACCCCAATGCTAGCACGAACCACCGAATCATGTTTAATCTGTGCTCAGTGCAATACCGGAAGGACAGAACCTACACCATCCAAATGTTTACCGAATGCTCAATACCCTTTCCAACGGATTCAAATTGACCATATTCAAATGCCGATGTGTCAGACATTTCAGTATGTACTGGTAGTGGTAGATGTGTTTTCCGGATGGCCAGAAGCCTATCCAGTACGAAACCAAACCGCACCCACTACCGCAAAGAAGCTTATTCAGGAACTCATTTGCCGGTTCGGTGTCCCAGAAGTCATAGAAAGTGATCAGGGACCTGCATTTACGGCAAACGTCACTCAAGAAGTGTGGAAAATTATAGGTTCACATCTTGCTTTCCATACTCCCTACAGACCGCAGAGTAGCGGGAAAGTGGAAAGATTAAATGGCATAATCAAATCAAAGATATTGAAAATGACACAAGAGACTGGTCTAAATTGGGTACAGTGCCTACCCATCATACTTTTTGCTATCAGATATACGCCAAAGGCGTCACACAAACTGACCCCACACGAAATACTTTTTGGAAGTAGCCCTAGGTTAGGACAATACTTCCCACAACAGTTGCAAATGAATTATGAAACAATGGCAAAATATGTTATTGCTTTGACTACTCAATTATCTAATATATATGCCCAAGTTTTCTCTTCTATTCCAGATCCCAATATCCTCGAAGGTACTCACTCTCTATTGCCTGGAGAGTGGGTGGTCGTAAAGAAACACGTCCGATCTATTTTGGAACCGAGATTCGAGGGGCCTTTTCAAGTGCTACTAACGACTCCTACCTCAATAAAAGTTGAAGGAAAACCCACCTGGATACACGCATCGCATTGCAAGAGAGTCAAAGGATACGATCCTCCAATCAATGACTCCTAGAATGCATATCCTTTGCAAAAGAGTGGGCATCCCACTATTATTATCATTCATTTTCCAACATACATGGGGAAAACCAGCCCAAGCTATCAGTCACCAGGGGGGTCGGGTAGCCATTACAAGAGATGCAAAACAAGCAGGTCCTCCCATTTTTTTGGTACAACTCCAGTAGCACAACAGTAGCCACATACTCATTCCAATTTTGTCACATTATAGATTGTGTTTCTAAACGTTACACCAATGTATATACCGGGGTGATGACACAAGAAGGGGATACCACCGACAATTTTGACCCCGGGTATTGTGATGTTCAAATAGGAGAATGTGTTGGGTACATATGCTATGTTGGAGGGCAATGGGGGGACGACTGCAGGTATTGGGGCTCTGTTATAACTAATTCAGGAACCAAATGGGGATATAAGCCCCCTGAAGCCCTAGCCCTCAAAGATCAATATGGTAAATCATTGCTCTCACGAATGACTCTCATATCCACCGGAACTGGTGATAACCAACGATACACCCTTACTATAG
>VKOC01049086.1:0-13362 GCA_009364415.1 Spea multiplicata
ATCAACAATAGAAAAATTTATGAGTTCACAGAGGGTCTTTCCAGACCCTCTTGAGAAGTCTCAAGCTCCTCCTGCAGGTCAAAGGAGCCCAGCTCACTAATCAGTGTGATTAGTTAAAAAGAAATGTTTAAAATGTATTGCATGTAAAATTAGAAAGGTTTAAAATACCAGCATTTCCAATACCTCAGAGTTTTTAAAAATATATGGTTTAATGGGGTAAATTTCATTGGCCGGCTTCAAAGATACCTGAAACAGCACATGGGGCAGAATGACCAGCTTTGGTAGTAGCAAAATGCTACTGGTACATATTGCCCGATAACGTGCAGAAAAAAGCAAAAAAAACATACATATTTTTTTAAAAAGGTAGAAAAAGTAATTTTTGACAAGAAATCCCCATATTTTATCATTTTTATAGTAAATTAGATGATACAAATAAAGGTATCTAAAGAAAGCCCCGTTTGTCCTGAAAACCCCCCAATATATAATGTGTGTGGGTGCACAAAATGAGAAGAAAATTACAGCAACACTGAAAAATGTTAAAAGAGCCAAAATGTACAAAAACAGGCAAATACATTTGTAGCTATCCAATAAATATTAGAGCTAAAAATTTGCAAAATGATTTAATAAACCATAGTTAATTTTATAATATTTCTAGTAACCCATTATTGTTCAAAATAGTTTTCTAAGCTGTATTTCACCAGTCCAAAACATTTCTATCTTAAAATATGCAAAAAACTTTGGCATGTCATAAAGTACTAATTTATCATAAACAAACACTATAATCGTTTTGGAGATGTGCAAGTATCATGGTGTACTGCCCTACAGTAGTTTTCATCTGTCAAAACCTGCATGTATAGATCAAATGGAAACCACATGGAAACATGGAGATCAACTGAAAAACACATGCAAATCCCGCATTACAGGTATAGATCAAATGAGAATCACATGGAAACATTGAGATAAACTGAATAACATGTGCAAGCCCTGCATCACAGGTATAGATCAAGTGAGAACCACAGAGATTAACAGAAATGACTACAACATTTTAAAATAAATATAACAAGATCTACATTTTTTTACACACAGTTAAGTGTATGTATGTGTATAGTGTTTAGAGAGGGTGCGTTGTGTGCATGCATATAGGTATATGTGTGTGTGTATGTATCTATGTGTATGTTTTAGGTATTGTAGTGTGTGTATGTATGTGTTAAGTGTTTAGAGAGAATGTGTATGTGTGTGCGTGCATGTATGTACTTGTGTATATGGTGTTAAAGTGTGTATATATGTGTAAGGTGTTACAGTGTGTGTGTGTATGTATTTGTAAAGTGTTTAAAAAGCATGTGTATATGTATGTATGTGTACATGTATGTATATGTGTTTATAGGGTGTTACATTGTGTATATATATGTGTGTATAGTGTTACAGCTGTATATGTGTGTATAGGGTGTTACATTGTGTATGTGTGTGTGTAGGGTGTTAGATTGTGTATATGTGTGTGTGTATAGGGTGTGTGACCCTTAGTGTAAACCCCAGGGAGATGCTTCGTTTGACTTTTGGGTACAGGTGCTATCCAGATCTTAAATATGGGTCCCTGGGGTGAAGCAACTGGAATTTTTTTATTTTTTTTATAAATTTTTAATTACAAAATATAAATACAGTAGAATGAGTATAATAAATTATGTTCACAAGACACATCCTTATAATTTATAGAATATATGATTTGTCCCATATCCAATTCTTTTCAGTGACCTGGGTGAATCGGTTCAGTAGACTGAACGATTCATTTGTAACAGTTCAGTCTCTGACTCATGCAGTAGTAACCTGATCCTAGAGTCATCTGCACAGCACTCAGACACAGACTCTGGGATCAGGTTACAGCTCATTAATTCACAGAGGAACTATGACTCATAGATTCAGAGAGTCATTCGGAGATTTGAATCTTTCAGAGATTTTAATCCTTCAGAGAATCTCACTGACACAATAATGTTATAAATACATTAATAATCTTCACTGCCCCCCCAGGATTTAGATTTCCCTTAATTTGCCCCCCTTTACCTCTAACTGCACCTTAAGTTAACTTTATTAAATTAATTAAATTAACCCTCAGTGCTCAGTATGAAATAACCCTATAGACCCCATCAACCACAACTGCCCCTAAATTAGCCCTAAAAACTTCATTAACCATAACTGCCCCTAAAATTAACCCTAAACACCCTATAAACCATTTTTTTTTACAATTTGGTTTTGAGGTTTGAGCAGTTAAAAAAATAAAGCACCGGGTTTGCTACAGGCTGGTGTTCCTGACTGATTGCCCTAGAGGACTATGCTTAAGACCCCTGTGGCATTTATGGCCCTCGTGCTACAGGGTTTGTCACAGGCGTTATAGTGGGTATATAGGGTGTAACAGCATGTACATGTGTGTATAAGGTGTTACAGCATGTATATGTGTATGTATAGGGTGTTATATTGTGTATATAGGGTGTTGTATTTTATTGTATGTAGATCTGGCCCCGATTACACCCATCCACATCATATTTCATATAATTTTTGTTTTATTTAGATTGTTCTATTATCGAGGCATGTAGCAACACAACCCCCCCACCTCGATAGCCTTGTGATTGCTCCGAAGAGTAACCACAAGCGCCATCATGTAAATGACGTTGCCCCCACTCACAAGATGGCATCAACAATAGAAAAATTAATGAGTTCACAGAGGGTCTTTCCAGACCCTCTTGAGAAGTCTCAAGCTCCTCCTGCAGGTCAAAGGAGCCCAGCTCACTAATCAGTGTGATTAGTTAAAAAGAAATGTTTAAAAATTATTGCATGTAAAATTAGAAAGGGTTAAAATACCAGCATTTCAAATACCTCAGAGTGCCTAGTTTTTAAAAATATATGGTTTAATGGGGTAAATTTCATTGGCCGGCTTCAAAGAAACCTGAAACAGCACATGGGGCAGAATGACCAGCTTTGGGGAAAAAATGGTTTTGAGATAGCAAAACGCTACTGGTACATATTGCCCGATAACGTGCAGAAAAAAGCAAAAAAACATACATATTTTTTTAAAAAAAGGTAGAAAAAAGTAATTTTTAACAAGAAATCCCCATATTTTATCATTTTATAGTAAATTAGATGATACAAATAATGGTATCTAAAGAAAGCCCCGTTTGTCCTGAAAACCCCCCAATATATAATGTGTGTGGGTGCACAAAATGAGAAGAAAATTACAGCAACACTGAAAAATGTAAAAAAAGGGCCAAAATGTACTACGAGTAAGAAACAGTCTTGTCATTAAGGGGTTAAAACACATAAATCATCTTCACAGTAAATAATAAACAGGCAAATACATTTGTAGCTATCCAATAAATATTAGAGCTAAAAATTTGCAAAATGATTTACTAAACCATAGCTAATTTTATAATATTTCTAGTAACCCATTATTGTTCAAAATAGTTTTCTAAGCTGTATTTCACCAGTCCAAAAACATTTCTATCTTAAAATATGCAAAAAACGTTGGCATGTCATAAAGTACTAATTTATCATAAACAAACACTATAATCGTTTTGGAGATGTGCAAGTATCATGGTGTACTGCCCTACAGTAGTTTTCATCTGTCAAAACCTGCATGTATAGATCAAATGGAAACCACATGGAAACATGGAGATCAACTGAAAAACACGTGCAAATCCCGCATTACAGGTATAGATCAAATGAGAATCACATGGAAACATTGAGATCAACTGAATAACATGTGCAAGCCCCGCATCACAGGTATAGATCAAGTGAGAACCACAGAGATTAAGAGAAATGACTACAACATTTTAAAATAAATATAACAAGATCTACATTTTTTTTTTACACACAGTTAAGTGTATGTATGTGTATAGTGTTTAGAGAGGGTGCGTTATGTGCTTGCATATAGGTATATGTGTGTGTATGTATCTATGTGTATGTTTTAGGTATTGCAGTGTGTGTATGTATGTGTTAAGTGTTTAGAGAGAATGTGTATGTGTGTGTGTGTGCATGTATGTACTTGTGTATATGGTGTTAAAGTGTGTATATATGTGTAAGGTGTTACAGTGTGTGTGTGTATGTATTTGTAAAGTGTTTAAAAAGCATGTGTATATGTATGTATGTGTACATGTATGTATATGTGTTTATAGGGTGTTACATTGTGTATATGTGTGTATAGGGTGTTACAGCGTGTATATGTGTGTATAGGGTGTTACATTGTGTATGTGTGTGTGTATAGGGTGTTATATTGTGTATATGTGTGTGTGTATAGGGTGTGTGACCCTTAGTGTAAACCCCAGGGAGATGCTTCGTTTGACATTTGGGTACAGGTGCTAAACAGATCTTAAATATGGGTCCCTGGGGTGAAGCAACTGGAATTTTTTTATTTTTTATAAATTTTCAATTACAAAATATAAATACAGTAGAATGAGTATAATAAATTATGTTCACAAGACACATCCTTATAATTTATAGAATATATGATTTGTCCCATATCCAATTCTTTTCAGTGACCTGGGTGAATCGGTTCAGTAGACTGAACGATTCATTTGTAACAGTTCAGTCTCTGACTCATGCAGTAGTAACCTGATCCTAGAGTCATCTGCACAGCACTCAGACACAGACTCTGGGATCAGGTTACAGCTCATTAATTCACAGAGGAACTATGACTCATAGATTCAGAGAGTCATTCGGAGATTTGAATCTTTCAGAGATTTGAATCCTTCAGAGAATCTCACTGACACAATAATGTTATAAATACATTAATAATCTTCACTGCCCCCCCCAGGATTTAGATTTCCCTTAGTTTGCCCCCCTTTACCTCTAACTGCACCTTAAGTTAACTTTATTAAATTAATTAAATTAACCCTCAGTCCTCAGCATGAAATTAACCCTAAAGACCCCATCAACCATGCCCCTAAATTAACCCTAAAAACCTCATTAACCATAACTGCCCCCAAAATTAACTCTAAACACCCTAGAAACCATTTTTTTTTACAATTTGGTTTTGGGGTTTGAGCAGTTAAAAAATAAAGCACCGGGTTTGCTACAGGCTGGTGTTCCTGACTGATTGCCCTAGAGGACTGTGCTTAAGACCCCTGTGGCATTTATGGCCCTCGTGCTACATGGTTTATCACAGGCGTTATAGCGGGTATATAGGGTGTAACAGCATGTACATGTGTGTATAAGGTGTTACAGTGTGTATATGTGTATGTATAGGGTGTTATATTGTATGTAGATCTGGCCCCGATTACACCCATCCACATCATATTTCATATAATTTTTGTTTTATTTAGATTGTTTGAAGTATAAAGTCATTTCCTGTCGTTTCTATACACATTATCGGGGCTTTTAGGGCTGTAGAACACTGCGATACCCTCATACACAGCAATTCTGACCTCCTTGAAAAGAGGGGCATCAGGGGAGAAGAGAGGGGTCATCAGGGGAAGAGAGAGGGGCCATTGGGGGAGGAAAATAGGGTTCAAAGTAGGACAGTGGGGTTAGGGGGAGGAAAGAGGGGGTTAAGAGGAGAAGAAGGGTATTGGGGAGGAGAGAGGGGCATCAGGGAAAGGGGCAGATGAAGGAAAGAGGGACATCACGATGGTGAAGGGGTGCACAGGGATTTGGGGAGGGTCTGGCCAGGATAACCGTGGATTGTGAGAGAGCTATATACAACGTGATACATTGAGAGTGTATGCACAGTAGTTTGTTAATACCTTCGTTTTGTGTATAGGCCTTGGCACATTGCGCATGCTCTGTCACTGTGTCTTTCACCGTTTACGAAGATCCTTTAACCATGGATACCAGAGGCGGAGCTCGTAACTGCCTGCTGCGACAGCGGGGGCGCTGTTCAAATGGCCATAGCAGGAGCTGCTGCTTGGTTACGCTGCACTGCTTTCAGCTATTGGAACAATGGCAGCCGGAGAAAGTCAGTCTGAGGTCTGAGAGGCGAAAAGCCCTGATTTGCCCCAGTGAGGTACCTGCCCCTGTTGGATCTGCCCCAGTGAGGTACCTGCCCCTGCCAAATCTGCCCCGGGGGGGGGACCTGTACCTGCCCTGCCGGATCTGCCCCGGGGGGGTACCTGCCCCTGCCGCATCTACCCTAGGCGGGGTACCTGCCCCTGCCGGATCTGCCCGGGGGCGGGGCCTGCCCTGGTGAGGTACCTGTCCCTGCCCAACTTGCCCCGGTGCGGGGGCATTAGGGGAAGAGAGAGGGGCATTGGGGAGGGAAAGAGGGGGTTCAAAGGAGGAGAGGGCATTGGGGGAGGAAAAGGGGGTTCAAAGTAGAACAGTGGGCTTAGGTGGAGAAAAGAACGGGTTAAGTGGAGAAGGGTATTGAGGGGAGGAGAGAGGGGCATCAAGGAAAGGGGGAGAGGATCAGAGCAAGAAAGAGGGACATCAGGGATGCACAGGGATTTGGGGAGAGGGTCTGGCCAGGCTAACCGTGGATTAAGAGAGAGCTATATACAACGTTATACATTGAGAGTGTAAGCACAGTGGTTCGTTAATACCTTAGTTTTGTGTATAGGCCACGCCCAGGCCGGGGCACACTGCGCATGCTCTGTCACTGTGTCTTTCACCGTTTACGAAGATCCTTTAACCATGGAAACCGGAGGCGGAGCTCGTGACTGCCTGCTGCGACGGCTGGGGGCGCTGTCCAAATGGCTATAGCAGGAGCTGCTGCTTGGTAACGCTAGTGATGGGCGTGTCATCACAATGGGCGGTGCCTTTATGATGTAACTGGCATTGGCCGTTGGAACAATGGCGGCCGGAGAAAGTCAGCCTGAGGCCTGCGAGGCGAAAAACGCCTGACTTGCCCCGGTGACGGACCTGCCCCTGCCGGATCTGCCCCGGTGACGGACCTGCCCCTGCCGGATCTGCCCCGGTGTTTTTTTTTTAACGGACCTAGCCCCTGCCGGATCTGCCGCCCTGGTGACGGACCTGCCACCTGCCGGATCTGCCCAGGCGACGGACCTGCCCCCTGCCGGATCTGCCCCGGTGACGGACCTGCCCCTGCCCGACTTGGCCCGGTTGCGGTACCTGCCTCTGCCCGACTTGACCCGGTGCGGTACCTGCCCCTGCCCGACATGGCCCGGTGCGGTACCTGCCCCTGCCCGACATGGCCCGGTGCGGTATCTGCCCTGGTGCGCTCCCTGCCCCTGCCCCTGCCCGACTTGGCCCGGTGCGTTAGGTGAGATATCTAGAAAGACTTCTGCTGATATACCTGCCTCTGCCGTATTGATCTGTAGCCTGGCTGTGGCCCCGTTGTGCTGGCTGCTTGCACCCCCTCTCCCAGTTGTCTGTCTGTAGAGCTGCAACTAACGATTATTTTAATTCGTTTAAATCGTTGGCCGATTATTTTTTCGATTAATCGGATAAAAAAATAATTGTAAATTTTTCATTTATTTAAAATAATTTAATAAACAGGATGTAAAAAAAAAAAACTTTGATAAAAATGTATTTCTTGTTTTTATTTACCAACCCCCCCAGTTATCCACAATTGAGCCCAGGCTTGCCACACTGCCTCCAGATATGCTACATACCCCCAGATATGCTACTCCGCCTTCCCCACACATGCCTTATACCCCCTGATATGCCACAGTCCCCCCTGATATTCCTTATACCCCAATATGCCTTATACCCCCAGATATGTCACTCCGTCCTCCCCACATTTGCCTTATACCCCCCAGATATGCCATAGCGCCCTCATATATTCAGACGTTAACACAGCACATAGACACATACTTTTATAAATAAAGTACTGGGTTAATCTCCACTGCCCCCAGGATTTAGATTCCCCTTAAAGACCCCATCAACCATAACTGCCCCTAAATTAACCCTAAATATCCAATTAACCATAACTGCCCCTAAATTAACCCTAAGGACCCCATCAACCATAACTGCCCCTAAATTAACCCTAAACACTCCCATTAACCATAACTGCCTCTAATTAACCCTAAACACCCATTAACCATAACTACCCTAAATTACCGTAAAAAAGACGACCCCCCCAAATCTGAATATTAATTTAGGGAAAAAAGTAAAAAGCCTGAATATAAGACGACCCTATAGGAATAAAGTTTTACCAGTAAATGTTAATTCATGTAAACTATTTTTTGAAATAAAAGCTATGATTGAGAAAAATATTTTGTTTTTATTTCCTTTTGTTTTCCAACCTGCCCTCCAGTTATGCACATCTGCCCCAGGCTTGCTACTCTGCCCCAGAAATGCCTTATACCCCCTATATGCCACTGTGCCCCATGATATGCCTTTTAACCCTATAAATACCACTGTGCCCCATGATATGCGTTTTGACCCCTATGTGCCACTCTGCCTGCAGAAATGCCTTATACCACTATATGCCACTCTGGCATTTAGGGGTAAAAAGGCATATTATGGGGCAGAGTGGCATATAGGGAGTTATAAGGCATTTCAGGAGGCAGAGTGGTGTATAGAGGGTTAAACGGCATTTCTGGAGGCAGAGTGGCATTAAGGGGGTTAAAAGGCATTTCATAGAGGACTCTGCCTACAGAAATGCCTTATGCCCCCCATTTAACCCCCTCCTCAAACTTACCAGTTCTTCTGATTCCCCGGTGTGTACTAGTCCGGGCAGCAGGTAGACGTCTACGCGATTATATGCCCTACCGCACCACATGCTGTAGAGACTCAGACCTTAATCCATTGTTGGTCTCACTGTATTACCCTCTACCACCTCTGCTAGGAGGCTGTTCCACTTATCTACCACTCTCTGTGAATGTAGTGAGTGTGCATCAGATTGTTCCCCCCCAGGGAGTGAGACATGTCCCCGTTTTCCTGCAGGGTCCCTCAGCTGACTTCAGCCATCGGCCTTGTGAGTGAGATCAGCCGTCAACGAGATTTGCATCACTTTGAGGAGTTGGAGCAAGCGTTGCAGCACCGGAAGACCTGGTTTCTGCAGGATCTAGAGCCCGTCTGCATCAGCAAGAAGAAGGTGAGGCTGGAGGTCGTCCCCAGGTACCGGGGCAGTTGGTAAAAGGAGCAGATGGAGGCTGACGGGTGCCCCCCTGGGGCCTCTCGCCTCTGCCGCCCGCACGGAGGCCCCGGGGTGGGCACCCGCATGGCACCCTCGGGGCTGCTGATTGTAGACATATTGTGTCATGGAGCACCAAACACTCTGCTCGGTATCCTTTTATCATCAGATCCTAACACATCTGAAGAAGAGACCTCTGAGGTGACTCATACTCTGGGAACTTTGGGCACAAAAATGCTTTTGGAATCAGTTTTTTTGTTAATGTGCCTGGTCAGGATCTGCCCTGTAATTAGGCAACTAAATCAGGACGACCCGCAAATAATGTTTCTTCTCAACGCCTGGGCTGGGGATAAGAAAGCGGCCAGCACTTTCCTGTCCTGTCAGTATAGGGCCCCGTCAGCCAGCGGCCTCATGCTGTGGTGCTATTGGTGGTGTCAGGTCCTGTGAGTATTGGGTCCCGTCATCCAGTGGCTTCAGGTTAGGCGCTTTTGGTGGTGTCAGGTCCTGTGAGTATAGGGCCCCGTCAGACAGCGGCCTCAGGTTGGTCACTATTGGTGAGGTCAGGTCCTGTGAGTATAGGGCCCCGTCAGACAGCGGCCCGATGATACTTGCGTTTTACAATCCATTGATACTCAAAGAGCAGTTAACCTACAAAACCTGCAATAATTTGCCTAACTGGATTTGCAAATCACTGGATTCAGAGACAGCAGGATTGTGGAATATAATTTATTTACAGGTAAAAACTAACCTTGGCTCCTCTAAATACTTTTTTTCTAATATCTAAAACTCTGAAACATGCTTTGGAATTTAAATGTGCATATAAAATTGAAATTACTTTTGACCAAAATGGGATATAATTACATAGATGTTTTGAGCCTGTTTGGAAATATGCAGAGAAGAGCTAGCTAAATGTATGCAAATAGTGATTTTATTTCTTTGAGATTGAACATTTTAGTAGATAAAAATATTTTACATGACAAGGCTCCTTTCAAAGGCCTGGCATAGTATACATCCAGATGAGTTGATAACATTAATTTTCTGTGGTATATGGAATTGTACAGGAATAAATTATGTTATTGCAAGGTGGTGGAGGTTGTGGAGAAAAACATTTCTTTGAATACATGAAAGTAATTAAGCTGTAAATGTTCAGACCGGTCCAGAGTGCAAATAAAATAATTATTCCAGATGGACCTTAAAATAAACAATGTCATCCCGAATTTCATCGAGTTTCCAACATATCTCCTCTTCGACTTACAAAACTGTATTTTCTGCTTGAAGTAATATTTGTTGTGCTCATAAAACGTGGACTATACATGTCTTCAATACCACAGTAACATTTATACCAATAGTATTCCCCTGATTGATAACCAAATCTGGGGACATGTTATACTATCACAAGTTTAGTGAACTCAAAAGGACAGTCAGCTGTATAAAGTAGCTGAAATCAATGGGAGCATCAAAGGTGTATGTGCATAAATGGGAATGTTCAGCACCAGCCTTCTGGGAGCTTTGTTATGCAAGGGTGTATGGTTAGCTGGCTATGTAGGGGCTAATTAGGGATGGGGTAGACCCCGGACAGTATTGAGTAGGAGTGGCTGTCCCTTTCCAAAAAAAAAAGAGACGTGACCCCCAAACGAGAGAAAGCAGTGCTTTACCTGGAGATGGTGGATGCAATCGAGGTCTCACCATACTCCCTGGACATAGAATTTGATGGCGTAAAAGAACTAGTCACTACGTCTAGTCTGACCATTTTTTCATGATGTAAAGACTCAAACCTTAATTTGGCTACAGGATAACCATATGCCAATCGCAAGCCTATTAAAATGGCTATATTAGCCTCTGCTACTTCCCCTAGGAGACTGTTCCACTTATTTACCACACTGTCAGTAAAGTAAAACTTTATTATATACCTTTTATATCATCTAAACCTTTGACCCTCTTATTTTAGAATATGACCTCTTGTTCTAACATTTCACCTCATTTGAACTAATACTCTCTCCTGTACTTGCTTTTACATATTTAAATGTTTTATCTGTCCACACTCTTCTCTTTGCTAAGCTCTGCATTGTGATTTTTGCTTATTATTATTTTTGTTTTATTATAACAGTGAGACAGAATCGATTGGCTCTTTACAAATAAAAGGCAATGTAATATAATAAAATATGCTTTCGTTTAAGGAACAAAAGTTTAGTATATTTGTGTAATTATCAAGAATAGTTTTATCCCAGTTACTTATAATAAACAATTTTCTTAGGAATATATAATTCTAGGGAATGTCAGACGGAGTAGACTAATATGTGCCAGAAACAATGTTGTATTTTTGGCTAACGTTAATTAAATTCATGGTGGCTATATACAGAAAAAGCAATCATGCCTTTTCCAGAGAGGACACAAGCATATTTTGTCTGCTTTGGTAGAGGTTAGCATTTTCTGAACAAATTAATTGAAATAGAATGGATAAAAAGGAGTCTAGGAATTATGTCTTTTAATTATGAGTGTGCTGTAGCTCTTATAAATAGACAATCATGCAGGACCTGATTTGCATAGTTAATTAAGTGCTTGTTTGTACATTTTGAGAGTACCAAAAAAACATTTTTCAAACGTTTAGATTGCCAATATTGGTTCAAAAGGTTATTTTTACTTTTGTCTAAATTTATAGATTCATGTAGCCTTTTTAAAACAATCTTCATGTTATGGAGAAAATATGTCTCTTTATGAAACGTGTTACTTTTTTACTTTCATAAGTGATATTTAACAGATCAACTGGGTGAATTATAAGATTTATCCAATTGTATGAAAATATATCTGCCCTTGCATAAATTGCTTTTAATTGAGACAATTAGGATGTACCTATAGATCTAGTTGTAAGGCTTATTTTCTGTCCTTTAAATAGACAAAATGTTTACTTTAAAATTTTATGTTTGGCTTTACCTCCCTAAATGCGTCATTCCCACATACGACTACATTTTCTACAGCTTTTAATGGTTCTTTAAAATAGTCTTCTCTATTTTCAAGTTATACCAAGCTCATATATTAAACCACTCTTACTTTTCCATGGCTCTGGCTCCTATTGAAGGTTAATAATGTAGGCTAGATTTCAGGCTTCAAAACCCTGATAAAAGCCAAGCAATTTTAAACAGTGTTGCATTAAGGCAGTGATTCTGAACTGCCAGCTACAGAGGACCTTTGTTCTTTAATAGATATTCTGAATGTATAATCTCCTCTTCTGCTTTTAGCATTCAACACTGTACTGACTTTGTCTGCATCTCTGCTTCCCTGTACAGTTCCGTGTACATTGTCATGAGTACATAAAGTCACAAATATGTAAAAAGCCTAGGTGGTTACATCGTTCTCAACAGCATTCTTAATTTACTTAAGTATAGGGCTGCAACAATTAATCGATAATAATCCATAATGAAAATCGTTGCCAACGAATTTCATTATCGAATAGTTGAATCCAGTGGCGGAACTACCGAGTTTGCAGGGGTCGCGACTGCGACCAGGCCCTGGAGTTCTGCCAGTCAGGGGGGCCCAAGGGGTGCCGAGCGGTTGCTGAAAACGACCGCTCGGCACCTCTTGGGCCCCCCTGACTGACAGAAATCCAGTCTGCTGTCTGCCTCAGCGCTGCCCAGACTGCAGTGTTGGGAGCGCAAGGCGTCTCGGGTGCCGGCGCTTCAAGCTGAGCGCCGGCATATGACGCTCAGTAGTGAAGCCGTGCGCAGCGAGACAGAGGCCTCGCACCCCCACCACAGGACTGCACGGTAAGTGACCTACAAAGGTGGGTAGGGAGGGAGTGGGTAGATTGTGAGAAGAGGGGGAGAGGGTAGATAGTGAGAAGGTGGGGTAGGGAGAGGGTAGATAGTGAGAAGGGGGTAGATGGGTGGGGGGCCTTAACAGATTCTCACACCGGGGCCCTGAGGTTTCTAGTTACACCCCTGGTTGAATCGATTTTTATCGATTATAAAATGCAAACGCTCTGAAAAATACACCTTGTTTTATAATCTGTTTCAGTGTGACTCACAGCAGCAGTTCCTACTTACCAGTCCCTCTCTGCAGTCACTGCCGATTGGCTGCAAGGAGGGACAGGGAATAGAAAGGGGCCGGGCCAATTGGCAGTGACTATAGGGAGGGGCAGGGAGAAATAAAGGGGTGGGGCCAAATCACCAACTGGTCCCGTCCATTTCCTATAGCGTCCACATGGCCCAGGAACTCATCTAACTGTGAGTATAAAATTAATATTTGGGCTGCTGAAAGTTAGGGGAGGTGGGAGTTAATTTAGGGGCACTTATAGTTAATGGGGTGTTTAGGCTTAATTTAGGGGCAGTTATAGTTAATGGAGTGTT
>VKOC01049089.1:0-10447 GCA_009364415.1 Spea multiplicata
AAGCTCACCCGCCATATCAAGGCACACTCTTAATAGAGTGAGAACCTACTTGACATGGCGGGTGAGCTTAACTATGCTTTGGCCAATTCATATAACCAAAACCTCTCATTTATATTATGTTTATATATTTGTTGCCAACTTTATTAGGGTGAGAAGCTCAGACAGTTTTGGCAGGTATGCTTCCAATAACTTCTACCCCTATCACTCCATCCTCAGTTTCCCCACCTCCTGTATGAACTTTCACAGTTAAATGCTGGTTGGACACAAACCTTAATATCCCGCTTAGATGCCGTTACTGTTTGTGAAAATAAATAATTTGAAAGTGAATTTAATTTTAAGTGACAATAATATAGAAGCAGCAATTACTGGACATTTTTACTTTTGACTTCAGTTATTCTTTCTGTTTGTCCGGGGATTTAACGCTCTCTCCCTCGTAGAGAATAATTCCCAACGTGTGATCAGAGAGCTGGATATATTTATCTGAGCCGCGGCCGGCTGGTTTAATATAGCGCTGATCACAGATATATACCGGGGGCTGCAGAGCTGCTGCTGATCACACCGAGAAGGACGCGGGGTCTGTGATGGATCTCATTCTGCCCTCGGCTCAACAATTTGGAGTCATTCTGTGCCTGAGCTTACTGGGAGTAATAGCAGGAAGGCAAGTCACTCTGAGATCAGCTCCTGGATGTCACATCTCAACGAAAGAATGCCTGTTTGAGTATAAATATTATCAGGAAGGAGATGTGATGATTGGAGGATTATTTACGGTTAATACCTGGATAAAAGAATTTTATTATGGAAAAATCAGATACGTTCCCTTTTATTGTATCTGCGCAGAGTAAGTGCATTTTCTGTGTTACATTTTTATCGCATGTCTGGGGCGCTCTATACAGGTAAGGTGTATGAGCCTCCATCACTGGCCTTTAATAAAGAGACGGTCACTTCCAGCGAGGCCAGCGTGACAGCCCTTTTAGGATGGTCTGGCAGGGGCTGCTGATAAAAGACATCAGTTTCTATCCCTGTAACCCTGCTGGAGATTCCCCTGAGCTCCTCGGCACGAGATGTTACTGCAGAGGGTCCTCGGCCTGCGCAGAGCGATACCCCGAACTGGGGATCTGAGACCTTTGGTCTAACTAAATCAGCCATAAAAAGCACAATATTTCTCCATTTTTATTAAAATCAGTGAAACGGTTAAATATATTGATTTTATTTCAGTGTACAGAAATACTGAAGCCTGTTAACCCTTCCTCTGCCTTGGTATTATAGGAAACAGTTTCTATGCACTTAGAAAACTGTCGGTAATTTATCTGCAGGTAATGAAGCATTTTTAAAAATCATTTATTTACTTTAAATATTTTCATGGGGAATTTTGAGATCCATTTACACCGTGACCCAAAACAGAGCAAATAGCATTTCCTGATAGCCCGGGGGCCGCAGATCAGCAGAATATCTTCTCTCTTTTAGGCTGATGGATGTTTATTTCATGTTGTCTGTTAGCTGAATGTTAAGTCAGTTTATTTGTTATTGGAAACAAATTTCATTAATAACTTACAGAATAAAGTAATAATTGAGCCTTATTTCCCCCCAGTATAGAGCGTACAGAATACAGAAATCTCCTGGCTTTTATCTTTGCTGTTGATGAGATTAACCGGACCCCGCGTATTTTACCCAATATCACTCTGGGTTACCATGTTTATGATATTTGTGGAAATGCCAGGAAATCTTTACAGAATTTATTTCAAATATTATCAGGGGAAATGGGTGAATTTCCAAATTATTCCTGCCAAGGAGGTAATAAATTTGCAGGATTAATCGGAAATCTTAGAACGGCTACAATCCAAGTGGCGCAGCTCCTCAGGCTGTACGGATACCCGCAGGTAAGAGGCCGCTGAAAGCTCTCTGTGGGCTGAAGGTGCAGATGGCTCGGACTGATAGGATGTGTAGTTTAACTAAAAAATTACCCTGAGTTTGATACCAAAACAGCCAAAGAGAACCAATACTGAGTTACTATATTATAATATTATACGGTTATAATAAGGCAGAATCTACTACTCTCTCAGTAAAGTAAACCTTCCTTCCATTCAGCCTCTGAGCCTCTACTTTTACATTCTGGTCTCTTGTTGTAACTTCCCTTATCTCCTCTGTTAAATCCCTTTATGTATATAAATGTCTCTCTCTCTTTCTTCATCTCCCATGCTGGACAGATTGAGAACCTTTATTCTTACAATTTTTTTTCTTGCAAAGCGTTTAAGTCCCCCCCATCTGAACTCTCTCCAGGATGTCATTATTCTTCCGGAGAAGGGGTCTTTAGAACTGTCCATAATATTCTGGGTCTGTAAACATTTGAAAATCATATATTTTATATAATCGTACAAAAACGTGTGAATTTCAGCATAAAAAGGAACTCCCACCACTCTGGCCACTATTTTTAAATAAAGCATGTAGTATATAAATGCAAACATAACGGCAGCCGTACTGTCGGAGAGAAGGAAAGCGGTGAAACGGTGGGCAGTAATACAAGTAATATTGGCATTGATCGCGTAAACCTTATTTTTTATTTTATTGTTTTCTTAAGGTTTAAAAATATAGATTAATAAAGACTGATGCATTCAGTGGAACCATTGGTGGCTAAAAGCTCTTTGGCCTAAATAGATATTTGTATATGAAATGTAAACCATTTGTAGGCATTAAAAAATTAAACCTCCACCTCGCTAACTATTATTAATCTTATTAGATCAGCTATGAGGTATCGGACCCACTGGTCAGTGACGGGGCGCTGTACCCCAACTACATCCAACTATTTCAAGGAGCTCAGATTCAATATGAAATGATTGTGAAGTTGCTGAAACATTACGGATGGAACTGGGTTGGAATAATCACATCACAGGATGAAAGTGGAGAGCGGGAGCTCCAGGAGCTCAGCCACGTGCTCACCAGCCACGGGATCTGCATCGAGCTCGTTATTAAAATGTCTGTAACAATGAAAGGAACCCATAAGGATCTGGCCGTTATTGAGAAGTCAACATCACAGGTGCTCATAGCTTGTGGAACATGTGCTATGAATTGCAAAATACTTTTTCATAAATCCACACATGTTTTGGAAAATACGACACTTATCCTTAAAGCTTCGTGGTCAGATGCGTTGTTTTTCACTTTACAGACAACAATGTCATTTAATTGTAGTTTAAGTTTTGCTCCATCCAATAGCTTGATTCCTGGCATGGAGACTTTCCTGGATAATGTCCGTCCATCCAATCGCCCGTCTGATCCAATACTTCAAGATATTTGGTTAATGGAATTTCACTGCTTAATATCTAACAATGTGAAGAACGGTCTGTTTCAATTAATTTATGGCTTTACTGCTAATAACTGCACGGGAAAGGAACACATCATCAAGTTGGGAATAACAAAAAATTATATCTTCTCAAACCCTGTGTACACGGCCGTTTATGTCCTGGCACATGCGCTGCACAATATGATTTTTTCATCAAGCAAAGAACACGAAATTTATCAAAGGAAGAATGGCTATAAAAAAAAGGTATATTATATAATGAATAAACTAAATTTCTTCTAACGCGGTGCTGCAGATCCCCAGGCCACAGGGTGGGCACCACTTTTAGTTAAAATTTATATATAATATAATATCATTGTGTCAAAGGAGATTCACCCGATTTATTAGAAATAATCAGCATCTAATCTCAAAACTTTTATAATATCATTGTGTCAAAGGGGATTCACCCGATTTATAGAAATAATTCAGCATCTAATCTAAACTTTAATGCCAGTTGACCCACAGATAGTGAGCGAACCTTTGTAAAGATACCATACTAGAACAAAAGAGGTTCATTCTTCTTTTTAACTCCTAGGCCTGTGATGTTTTCATTTTTAGACATATTAATATAACTTTTTTGTCTATATTACGTATAATAATCTAATGTAAATATTTTGATTTATTTTTCTATCTTTGAATTAAGAAATATCATTGTTTTCATAATCATCTTCAAATTTATTCTTAAATTAAACAAGAAAAATATTTATTAACCCCTTGTACATCTATATCTTCCCAAAAAATTCCCGCATGGAAAGAGTTAAAATATTTGCATTATAAATGCCCATAGGGGGCCTAGTTTTAAAAAATTTATGATTTGCTGGGGTAAATTGAATTCGCAAAAAATACACACCTCACAATGGTGGTCTTTTACCTCCCAAATAACCCAACAAACCCATGCGTGTAGGGTATCGCTGCGCTCAGGAGATGTTACTGAACACATATCGGGGTGTTGTTTGACACGGACATATACCAGGAGCGGTAAATTTATACCTGGAATACGTCTGTGAAAAAAAAATATTGCATTGGCCGGCTTCAAAGATACCCGAAATAGCACATGGGGCAGAATGACCAGATTTGGGGAAAAATCATTTTGGAATAGCAAAACGCTACTGGTATTTATTGCCCCATAACGTGCAGAAAAAAACCAATAAAAAATTCGGTATTTCCAAAACTCGGGACAAATAGTAGAATTTATTTAGCGGGTTTTTTCATTAGTTTTTGCAGATGAGTAAAAGGTTTTTCAAAGAAAAATGAGAAAAAGTAACTTTTTAACAAAAAAAATCACCATACTTTTTTTTATAGTAAATTAGATGATGTGATAAAAATAATGGTATCTAAAGAAAGCCCTGTTTGTCCTGAAAAAAACAATATATATAATATGTGTGTGGGGGGGGCACAAAATGAGAAAGATGAACATTACAGCTAAACAGCAACACTGAAAAATGTTAAAAGAGCCATTGTCCCGCAATATACTACAAGAAACAGTCTTGTCATTAAGGGGTTAAACGCCTCAGTTTGAATTATCCTTGCCATCTATGCCTAGTGCTAGTCCTCAGAGTACGTTTTCTCCACGCAGTCCTTTTGTGTTTGACCTTGGTTTGTTTCTCGACTACATTATTCTCCGATATCATGATCTTGGTGAGTTTCCTTATTTATCCTGTTTTCTGGCATCCTGACCTTGGCTTGTTGACCACGTACCGTACCTTCGGGTCCTACCTGACTCCTACCCAGCTGTGCGGGACACTAATCTCCATCTTCTGTTGGGACGAAATTGGTCCAATATTTTCATTTTCAGAAATCCCAGTCATCTGTCCGTTTGCCATGGAAACAAGAAATAAATGTGTAGACGATGTTGAATTAAAATGTCAAGATTCTTCTCCTACCTCTGCAATGAATGAATATTTTAGTTTCTTTCATCCAATGTTGCACTCATTCATTCGTTATACGGACAAATGGACGAAAGACTCGGCACAAAAACAAATCTTTTAGTGCTTAAGGACCAAGCGGTGCTTCTGTTTAGCTGTAATTTTCTCCTCTCATATTAAGTGAACCCATACCAGTTATACATTGGGGTTTTTTTTTTAGGACAAGAAGGGTGTCACGAACCGGGTCCATACAGACAACTGTAATGACCCAGAGCACCCAAAGATGGAGTTCAGGAGTTACTGTGCAGTAGCGGAGTTGGACAGGGCCTGGTGCAGGGCGACAGCACTCTCCCGGTGGGCATCTAGGGTTGTGCAGCCACATACCAGCGCCCTGACATAGCAGCAGATAACAGAACAGAGCAGAACTTGGAGATATCCTGCAGGCACCCTGGAGCAGGCATGGGACATAGCACTGGAATCATGTACAGGACTAAACAGGACTAGTTTAGGACTATAAGATAACAACTAGAGATTCCGTCACATCTTATGGCCATAGTATGCTTAGCCCACCACTACTCCAAAGTACGCCAATATTTGGTGGGTCCTAACGCTAAACCCTGCCTATAGAGGTACTAAACAAACCAAACATGAAATCCAAACACATATCAGACAGACATATCTGTAGACTGCAGACTGAGACAAACATAACGGGTGGGGCACACCTTATAAAGGAAACAGCTGAAGCAAAGAGCAGAACTAGAAGCAAGGAATAGAAGATCAGAACAGAGCATAAGGAAATCTAGGAATGGATTGAAGCAAAACAGAGAAACTGAAGCAAGACAGAAATATGCAGCTCCGCAGCCTGGGTAGAACGTGAGAAAGGGGTTTCTTCAGATACCATTTTTTGGTCATGACTTGCATGATTGAATGCAGTACTTGTATGTAACCTGCAGGGGGACTCCCAAGTTCTCAGAACCTTCTTGGAAACGAGTTTATATTTAAAAAAAATATGCCAGCAACTTGTGAAAGGCCAAATCTCTCAGTGGCGTTAGTGACTGCTCTCCGGAGTGATCACAGTGCATTCTCGGGTGAGTTTTTGAACCACTGAATGCCTTGGTATTGAGGCATTTTAGCAACATAATTGAAGCCTTATAAGCTCTTCTAAAATGGGTGTCCTTCACCACACAGTGTATGGCGGACGTTGACGTCCCGAGGAGGGGCCACACTGGCCCCTGATGCCGATATCAGTGTTGTCGGATGCCTTGACAAGCAATCCTACAGTGGATATAAAAAGACTAAACACCCCTGTGAAAATGCCTGGTTGTTTTGAGGTTAAAGAATGAGACAAAGAGAAATCATGTCAGAACTTTTCCCACCTTTAATGTGACCGATAACGTGAACTACTCAACTGCAAAACAAACTGAAATCATTGAGGGGGGATAAATGAAAACTCCCAATAACCTAGCTGCATAAGTGTGCGACCCTTAAACTCATACTTTGTGGAAGCCCCTTTTGATTTTATTAGAGCAATCAGTCTTTTTGGGTTGCAGTCTATTAGCATGGCTTTTCTTGACGCAATATTTGCTCACTCTTTTTTGTAAAAAGCGCTCCCAATCTGTCAGATTGCGAGGACATCGCCGGTGCGCAGCCCTCTTCAGATCACCCCACAAATGTTCAGTTGGATTCAGGTCTGGGCTTTGGCTGGGCAATTCCAAAACATTCATCTTCTTCTGGTGAAGCCACGCTTTTGTGGATTTGGATGTGTGTTTTGGGTCGTTCTCGTTCTGAGAGGTGAACTTCCTCTTCATCTTCAGCTTCCTAACGGATGCCTGAAGATTTTGTGCCAAAATTGCCTGGTATTTGGAACTATTCATAATTCCCTCCACTCTGACTAAGGCCCCAGTTCCAGCTGAAAACAGCCCCAAAGCATGATGCTGCCCCCACCATGCTTCACTGTGGGGATGGTGTTCTTTGGGTGATGCGCAGTGTTGTTTTTGCACCAAACATACGTTTTGGAATTATGGCTAAAAAGTTCCACCTTGGTTTCATCAGACCATAACACATTTTTCTCACCTGCCTTTGGGGGACTTGATGTTTGTTTTTGACCCCATTCATATGAAGAATACATGAGATTGCTGTCACATGTAGCACACAGCCAGTGCTTGCCAGAAGTTCCTGCAGTTCCTTTAATGTCGCTGTAGGCCTCTTGTAAGCCTCCCTGACCAGTTTTCTTCTCGTCTTTTCATCAGTTTTGGAGGGACGTCCAGTTCTTGGTAATGTCTTTGTTGTGCCGTATTTTCTCCACTTGATGATGATGTCTTCACTGTGTTCCATGGTATATCTAATGCTTTGGAAATTATTTTGTACCCTTCTCCTGACTGATATCTTTCAACAATGAGATCCCTCTGATGCTTTGAAAGCTCTCTGCTTTTTCTGAACAGCCTAGTAGAACAGCTCAACTTTATTTGTGATTAATCAGTCACTTGAAATGATGGCCGGTGTGAACACAGCCCCAGTTATAGAGGATCGCACACTTATACAACCAGGTTATTGGGAGTTTTTTATTTATTCCCCCCCCCCTCAAAGATTTCAGTTTCTTTTACAATTGAATTGTTCACATTACGCAGTGCAAGTGAATTCCACAATAAAGGCCGGCGTCTTTGGAGAACGGAAACACAAAACACTGCAGTGCCCCCAGCTCAGGTGCTTATAGATTAATTGTTAAACACGACTTTTGGGTGACATACAGTATGTTCTCGGTTACTTTATTAGTTATTTCTTAGGATATGAGTGCTGAATGATTCATTTTTCACATACTGGTTTGTTTTACAATTTATGTACTTCATTTTTTAAGCTTCGTGATTATATAAGAAGAGTGCGATACACAGACAACTCTGGAGAGGACATTTTTTTTAATGAGAGAGGAGAAATTCCAAGTGTATATTATCTTGAAAACCTGATCTTTAAAACCAATAAAACTACGAGCTTATTAGGAAAACGTCAAGTGGGAACGTCTGACGTCTCAAGGTTTTATAAAGATCATACTATAAAATATGAAAATATAATCTGGAAAAATGGAAAAGTAAGAAATAATCCAATGCCTTGCTTTAAGTACTTGTAGATTGGTTAACTATCTGAGTAGGAATTTGCCCTCGAGGAGGAAGTTGCACTGAAAATGTTACGGTTACATGCGCTTACTTCTCAAGTTGGAGCCTGGGCGCTGAATGGAGTTTTGTCACTTAACCCAACTGATTAAAAGCTCAACCCCAACACAAAAACAGAAGGTTGTAACTCTTAAGAGCTGGAAGCGTGATCATACCTTAAAGCTTGGAAGCCACCCCAACTAGATAAAATGAGAATAAATATTTACTAGACTTGTCCACATGGGCCAAAAATGATAAAAACAATTTTTTTATTTTGTTTTTGGTCAATTTGTTTTAAGACACACTCTCACACTCTGTCAATATCTCTCTTCCTTCTCCGTGTCTCCACTTCTGCTTTGCTCTATGTCTTCTCCTGTGGCTCACTTTTCTTAACAAACCAGAACAAGTCTCTGCAGCTTTTCGGGTCCTACAGTGATAGTGATCACCATCCTCATATTGTCAGCGTGCTCAGCAGAGTCAAATGGAAACTGAGCGGGACACTTTAAATGATGACTGGCAGACGTCAGCTAGTGGCGAGTGTCCTGTATTGCATGCACTGAGATAAACCTTTTAAAGGCCATCCTACACAATTTACCAACTTACCCAATAAACTATATAAAGGCATTTGACGTCTTTACTAGTTGCTCAGTTGTTGTGCCTTGTTAATATTGACACTTAGGGTCCTGATACCTGCTCCCTGTACCCACTACCTTCTGACCCTCGGTATTGAGTAGTTATTGTTATCTGGCTATCGAGCTTAGCTTGGTGCTTGACCACATATTGACTGTGTAGTACCTTCGGCTACTGACTGGCTAACTACTGACCCCGTTCTAGCACATCTTGTCCTTCGGGCTATCATCCTCAGTTACTGTGATGTCTGTGACCACATTTCCAATGAAGCAGACACTTTAGCCCAGCTGTGCTGCTCCTGTGGCTTAGGCTTTTAATCTTGGGTTCTCTGTTTCATGGCACGTCTCTGAATCCAGGCCCTTTGAGGACCTCTCTCAATCTGCGGGATCCTGTTCTACTTACTGTGAGGGGTTTAGTCAGTTGTGCCACCTTACTGTGGGTAACCCAGTGTCAAGGCCTACCTGCCAGTGTTTACAACCCTACTTCCTATAAATCCTTTTCACAGAACTATTCCACCAGGCCAGGATAATGCTGCAGATAACTAACGACTCGAGAAGACAGAACAAATTGACAACAAGAAACGGAGCTAAGGAGAACCAGAGACACGGAGAACGTAGGGAGACACGGGCAAAGAGTTAGAGAGTGAAAAAACCCAATGAAATGTAAATACAAATTTGGATCACTCTGCTTTGTTTTACTTTGTATTGTTGGGGCTCTTCCTTTTCAGACATTGATACGAATTTATGAAAATAGCAATTTTTGTTCTTATGAAAAATTCAGAAAAATCCAATGTTTACATTTGCTTCTTAAGTAAAGAATGATGAAGCAGAATATTTGTCTTTATGTGTTAACGGCCACCATTTTCTTTACATATCAATAATATTTTCATGATATCTATTTAATATATTGTATTAATAGTATTTTCCTAGTAGTATCTGATAATCTGCCTGTGTTTTATATACCTATTGCATGCTGTTTATTAGCTAGAGTTTGCGGTGCCCTTAGGAAGCATCCCACACGAGAATATAGTATAATAGTGGAGACTGGCTGCATTGAATACAGAATCTTCGCAGGATACAAATCACACAAGCAGTGTAAGTAGGCACAGAACTAGATCTAGAGACAAGCTACAAAGGGATAAACCAGAAGCATAGTCAGACGGACCAGACTCAGGGGCAGGCAAACATGCAAGAAGTCAGATACTAAACAAGTGGCCACAACACAAGCTGAACGGGCAACCTATCACTGAGCCAGGAATCCAGACTAGGAGCAAGTTTTAATTGCCCACTGATCAGAGAAACAGGTGGAAGCACCCTGAGTGCAGACAACTGCAATACAATGCGTCAACAACTTGTAGATTTGAGGTCCCAAGTCCTGTGCCATGTATGATCTCAACAAGTCATGCGCAGACAAGAGCGTAACCCTGACAGGTAAAGATCTGCCCAGGGCCCAGATATCAGAACATTATAGGCACAGTA
>VKOC01049097.1:0-16253 GCA_009364415.1 Spea multiplicata
ATTACCACACCTGACCAAACCATCAGGCTTTATATCACTGCCTCCTAGTAACAGAGTTGTTATTAAGTTACATTGGAGCTATCGTTCATGCCTGACTCTGGACCTGTCTCTTAGATTTACTTTTTTTGACCCGGACTGCCTTTTGCATTTACCCCTTTTGCTTGCTACCCATCCCTGACCATGTTGGATTCTTACCTGGACTATTCTAACTTTGTTAGTCCCCAGCAGTCTGTATCCTTGATATTCCTCCTACCCTGCTACTTATGGTGAGATGTATCTGCTTTGCTTAATATCCCTATATCCAAGCATTCCGCTTGTGTCTCATTTGTGAAGCGTGTGAAGTCTATCACTGTAGGCGTTCTTCCACTCCTGCGCCCCGGACTCCAATATCCAGTAAGGGCTGAGATAACGCTAAAAATGATCTCTTGGGAAATCTAATCCCAAAATGGATGAATAGAGATGAAAAATAAAATCATTAGTGCCGCCTCGCTGAAGATATTAGAAACGCTCGTTCCAGAAAAGAACCTGACGAATCGGCCGAATAGAGATAGTTTGAGATTAAAATTATATCATGGAGATGGGAAGACCAAGAAGGTTCGAAAGGTTGAGGATGGACTTGGGAATTCCATCAAACCCAAACCACAGCTCTTAGAATAAGCCACGATCTCACACAGCATCTATTGAAATCTATTAATATAAGATTATTCAAACAACTGCAACATATTTTTGAAAATACGAAAGTGGCAACTGTTTTGGAGAATGTAGATCCACCAAGTCCCCCGAGGGCCATAAAAAGTTGGGGGATACACATCGAAAGTGAACAATGCGAAAAAAGCCTCAAAATCCCTGAATTTACATGAGCTGCTTTTTAAATTAGCCTTTAGGTGGTATTCGCTCCTGAATCAGATCTCCCATTTTAACATTACGGAAAGGGGGCCCCCTGGACCTATAGGAAAGGGGGATCATGACTGCTGGCCCATGCAGTAAGCCCCTTTTCCATTGGTGGGGAGCGCCAACAATGTTGCAGCTAAGAGGGTTTATAGGTAGGTGAAGAGGTGAATCGTGGGCCGAGCGCTCAGCAGCTCGCAGGTTGTTTTTTCATGGTAGTGGTTGTGTTGTTCCGCTGGCCCGGGGAATGGTTATATGCATGTTTAATAAAAGCTGTGGCCAAATGCCCTATCCCACACAATGGTGTCCAGTGTCTATTTCTCATGGATTAATTGGGGGGGGGTGTTTGGGTTCTTTCTTTCTTTGGCCTCTTGCTATGGGTCTAAGCAGTCAAGGGGATATGTTGCTACTATGTAAGAGATGACTATATACAATAGCATTTGGTATCCTAGCGATGTATATACAGAGAAATCTAGCCGCGCACATCCACTCCTGATATATGATGTCATGTCTACCTATAGTATAAACAGCTGCACGGGGTAACCTACGACGTCCGCATTGAAAACAAAGCTTGTCTTCGTTGTATGTATAAAACGTGTTCTTATATGCTTGGGTGGTTCCTTATCTATTCTATCTGTACATGTAGAGTTAACTTTCCTTTACTAATTAACCCTGTCGTGACCGGGCACAGGAGTCCTATTCTTAAAATCCTTTCCGCTGTTTTAATAGCTCCATTTACACAACGTATATCTTTTCTGATGGGCCCAGGTCTCCCGTTTTAAATACTTTCCCCACCTCAAGCGTCGTTGACCTGTACGAAGCTGGTAATATATGTTACTCATTCCTGTTATAGGCCTGTTTCTTACTTTTGTCCCTTGCGGATCCTCTTGATCTCAAGCTTTGCAGCAGACTAAGGACGTGGCGTTTACAGAGCCAAAGAGGACAGAATTTGCCTAAGTAAAGCATACTTTTTTTATCCTGTTTGTGAAGTCAAGAACTTCAGGCAGCATGTGACACATTTTGGGGGCGAGTTACCACATGTTGTGAAAAATATATCAATAGCCAGGAGAAATGCTATAACACGTGAGGCTCAGGTAGATAACGCGTGATGGTGGCAATGTACACAGTCTGATTCCAGAGCACATGATTCAGGCACTGAAAGAGTATTTAAGGGTTGTGCTGCAATCGCAATCACAAGGACCACTCCAGATCAGCAGACGGAAGAGAGTGAAGACCCTCTACACGCAGCTATGGCAGAACTTGGTAAAATTTGTATTGGCTTTTTAGCTTTAAATTAAATATTTGGCAGTAAAATGCTTAGAAATATTGGTCATCTAAAAATATTTCACATTATAAAGGGAAAGCATAGTAACAACCCCTAGGGCTCTGAATTGTAAAATGTTAGTTCTATTAGGCAGCCAAGCAATGACACCGGTGTATATATATATATATATATATATTCTTTGCATTTCTTTGCTCTCTCTCACTCTTACTCTTATGCTATCTCTCAAATGTCTCCCTATAAATCTTAGTTTGATGATTTTTAATAGTAGATGTACTCACATTTTTTTTAGAGTGCTAGATGGCAAATCAGATGTCCTGGACCACTTCAATATTTTCTGAATCAGCTTCTCAACTCTCAACAATGTCAAAGGATGGATGTCAACAAGCAGTAATGAAGCTGCAGATTCAAATATTTAAATAACCTTACATTAAGGGCTTGAATCTTCAGCAGACCATTAATAATAAATTTCAGCCAAAATTCCTAAATGTGAGAGACTGATGTCATAAAGTAACCGACTACTTCAAGTTATCGCTGCTAAAAGTGGTTCTATAAGCTATTGAATCATAAGGGGTACTTAGTTTTTCCACACATGGCTTCTCCATTTTGGCTTTATTTTTGATGAATAAATCATGAAACCCTGTTATATGTCATGTGGTGTTGCTCATCTGAGGTTCCATTTACTTTATAGACCTGCTAAGGAACAGATGATTGTTATTATGTCCTGTCAAAAAGAGGGTATGCTTTCTTTTTCACAGGACTGTATGTAACAAAGCCCATAATCATTCAACAGACAACCTTTTTAACAAAAGGGAAAATAAGTTGTAGACATTCTTCCTGCCTCTGATTCCCATCTAAACATTTACATATATTTGATACCTACATTTCCCTAAAATGTGTTTAAAATGTGTTTATTTCATTTCAGAGACCGTCTTATTTGCTCTTGCTGGGGACTTTGCAGTAAGAGTTGGGCTGCCCCCTAAGCACCGTATGGATAGTTATAACACCAGGGCAGCTAGTTTTGGCAAGCTAAAAGATGCCAGCAAAGTTCTCTTTAACCCAAAAGGGGAGCTGTATGTGGTTCGTGGAGGTGATCTGTATACAGGACACATGCCATCAAGAGCTGTTGAAGACTGGTATTCTGCCGCTAAGAGAGTTGGAAAAGGTGATTGGAGCAAGTTCAAATTCCTGTTCTTCCACCCTGATGGCACTCTGTATGCAGCTACCCATGCTGGGGAGTTCTACAAGGGTCCAGTACCAACTAATGAAAACGTTTCCTGGCTTTATGGTCAGGCTACAATGATAGGAAATCACAACTGGAATAAGTTTCATGCTCTTTTCTTTGACGCTGATGGCATCATGTATGGAGTCACTGACACAGACAAGCTCCTGAAAAGAAGCCCACCTACTTATCCCGAGGATGAATGGATGTCCACAAGCACAACCATTGGTGAAGGTGGATGGTCAAGGCTCACCCATTTCATGGGTTTCGGCCCTGACCGAATGCTGTGGTGTGTGGATAAATATAATGGAAATATCTATAAAGGTCTACCTCCAACTAAAAAAGATACGGGATATTTGCAAAAAGCAGAACAATTGGGATGGGGGTACAATAATTTTAGAGTGTTTTGCTTTACAAAAGACAAAACAATCCAGAGTATGCTCAGCTTCGAGTTCTTAATTGATTCAGGTAGAATCACATCAGAATCTGTTGAAGTGGTGAAAAAACAATTATACGACAATAGGGGAAGCAGCACGCCGTTAAAGCACACCTTTACGTAAGTATTTTATCACTTAGGATCTCTGATCTCTTTTCTGATGCCCCTCCTTTTTTAGGTGATTTCAGGTCTTTTTAGTATTCATTTGCGATAACCGCCCAATATGTTTCTACATGTGCCAGATTCAGCAAAACCATGAAGGAGACAAGTGAATTTATCCACTCACATGGCTTCAACTTCGAAATGGGCACTGAACTCACTTTTAAAACTGGCATCCCGGGCATGGCGGAAGGAGGTACAAAGATTACCATGAATTTCAGCACGACCCACAACTGGAGCTTCACCACGACCAACGAAACAGAGGTATGTACTTCCATTCCATCTGAAGTTTGGTGAATGATGACAGAGACAACCCGTGCGGTATCTGCTAGAAGAGGCGTGAGCCCAAGGAGCCTACAGGAAGAGTCTCTTCTCTGGATTTCCTGCCTTTAGCAACCTGTTTTCTACTTGTTTTTCTCTGCTTCCTCCTTTCTTGGCAATTTCTTTCCTCTCTCTCTCTTGGACAGTTTTTTTTGCCCACATTGTTTTCTATCTAATCAGCCTCTCAGAACACCGGGGCCCAAGGTCATTAACTTTTCTCTCAGGGGAGGTGGTCTGGAAAAAAATGCATCATTAAACATGGCTGTGTGGTAATGCCCGAGGACATATGAGTGAACGTAGAACATCCCCGCTTGCTTCTCCTGCTGTTGAGGGGATTTTTTTTTTAATTCCTTATTTTTTTTTTCTCTCTCTGTAGACTTCGTTTTCTTCAAGTACTGAGGTGGAGTTGGAAGGTGGGAAAGCGATCCGTGTAGTGGCTTCGGTGAAGAAAGCTGAGATGGATGTGCCGTACCGCGCCAGAGTCCGCACCCTCTTTGGTTATGAAACCAACATCGAAGGCGTGTGGAAAGGCGTTTCCCATTACGATCTCGTGGTCAAACAGGAAGACTATACCGGATAAATCACAATTTCTGCTTTTACATTTCAGAAAACAAAAAGCTTTATATTCAGGTATAATCGATAAAAAAGGAGTTAACTAATCTCTGATATACACAGAATCGCTTCAATAAAATGCTTTGCAAATATCCAAGTGGGATGCTGACACGTTGGTATGATATCCAGGGCCTATTTTAACCCTTTGTGGTCCAATACATTTTCACCAAGTGCGCCAAGCGGGTCTAATTTAATTTTCAAAAAAAAACAAAATACATTTTTATACAAAACAGTTATAGTCTGTTATAACTACAAAGCAATGAATAAATACTATTACTAGTACTAATACTACTAAAGCCATATGTTATGTTAGCCTCTTTATTTTTTTCATTGTATGAAACTTTTTTATAATCATCTTCATCACTAAAATCACATTCAGAATATTACTCTGTAAAAATAATAATAATAATAATATGGCTAATTTTTCCTTATAATAGCGACATCTAGTGGTCACTAGGAAATCCAACATTGAACCAGAAACTGTGAATTTTTTTTTCTATAATAGCGGCACCTAGTGGGCAACTGCCATAGGACCACAAGCAGTGAAATATTTTGTTGGATATATTCCGCAAAGGGTTAATGTGCCTATTGGCACGTTCGTGGAATGGATTAGATTTTTCACCTCTGTCGCTCCGTACATTCACTGCAAAGAGATGGTCTCCACGCGAATGCAGTCAATAGAAGCGCAAAACTCTTTCTCACCCTGCATCTTTGTGGCAGTCGCCTACATCATAAGAATAGGTCAGCAGGGGGCAAATGTAACAACGGGCAGAAGGGGGGCAAGTTTGGCAGAAGGAGGGGCAAGTTTGGCAGCAGGGACTCCAAGTGAGCCGGGAGGCAAGTGTGGCAGCAGGGGCTACAGGTGAGCAGGGGAAAATGTGGCAAAAGGCTGCAGGTAAACAGGGTGGCAAGTGCGGCAAGGGGCTGAACGTCAGCATGGGGGCAAGGGGCAGCACGGCTCAAGTGTGGCAAGGGGCAACAGGTTAGCAGTGGGGCAATAGCCCGAGGCATCAGCTGCCTAGCAGCTGTCAAGTAACCAGCAGGTGACCAGCGCAGGAGCGCCACTGGAGCGGCCAGCATATTTATAGTAAATTTACCTGTTATTTTATTGATTTATGTAAACATCAATAAAAAGTCCATTCACAAAGCAGACAATATCAGAGTTTTAAAAGTGAGGCAAAAATGGCCAGGTTTAAATACAGCTGGTTGTGGATTTTTTCAAACTTAAGCCGAAGCTTTGCTATTATAGTTATTCCCTTCGAGTTGGTTTTGTTAATGTTGGCTGTTTGCGAGCAGGGGGAAATGTTTCCAGGGACACGCGTGTTCCATGTGGCGCAGAAAGAGTGTGCCACGTGTAGCCTGGCAGTATGTAGGACGCATGTACACTCAGACACAATCCGATTCAGGGTCGCATAGGGCCTGCCATGATTAATGAATTGGATCGTCTGCTTTAAACGCATCCTGCTTACTGCCGGGCAGCACCTTTTGGGGACAGCGTTGGGAACGAGGGATTAATGTATGTAACCCTGGTGTCTATTTACCTCCAGTTACCATAGATACAGACCTCCAGGGCATAGAGTGAACACTGGAGCACGGGGCATGACTGACAGCCAATAGGAAGTGAAGCCCCCCAAGCTGCTTAGTAGGAGTTGGGAGAGAGAGGGGGATAGAGAGAGAGAGAGAGGGATTTGGCCGCTGGTAGAAGACAGAGGGGTGATTTGTCTCTGAAGGAAGACGAGGCAAGAGATTCATTTTCTCTGCTGTTGCTGTGGACCTCTCTATTGTCTGCGACCAGGGGCCGGCGCTGTTTAGAGCTACTTTTTCCTGCGCCAGGCTGCCATTTGGCTGACGGGTATTTGTAGTGCCTGTCAGGCTGCTGTGTAAATCCGGTGTACAGCAGAAAGGCCTGCATTCTGAGGCGGGATAAAGCGGAAAGGCCTGCATTCTGAGGCGGGATAAAGCAGAAAGGCCTGCATTCTGAGGCGGATAAAGAAGAAGGCCTGCATTCTGAGCGGGATAAAGCAGAAAGGCCTGCATTCTGAGGCGGGATAAAGCAGAAAGGCCTGCATTCTGAGGCGGGATAAAGCAGAAAGGCCTGCATTGTCAGGTGGGATAAAGCCAGCCTGTGAGACTCAGTATTACCTTGGCTGCGTGTACCATCTACATGTATGTTCAACCACATCTGTTACATACATTTACTAAGAGGGAAACAAAACGTGAAATGTATTCGGAATAATTGACTTGCATGGGTATGATATGACATCATAATAAATAAAATATTTGTATATATTCGGCCCCTAGCACCGGGAGGCACAAAGCTTGTGACTTTAACAGCATTTTCCATGGAATAGACAACAGGACTGAAACAGAATGGAAAATGAATCAAACTAAGGTTGACTTCCTTTAACAAGAAAAGTAGGATTTACCGTATGCTTACTCTTTATCTCTAACAGATGTGTTTTAGTGTTCATTTCTGGCTTCATTAACAATATGTAACACTTGGGGAAAAATATACAGCCCAATATCCCAGCGCTCGAAGCCAGAATGGCGAAAATCTCTAGGGCCACCATGTTCTTCCCTTTTGGTGCTCAGATAGGCCGGGATCATCGCAATCCAAACGCTGCAGAACACCAGCATGCTGAAGGTGATGTACTTGGCCTCATTAAAACTGTCCGGTAATGTCCTGGCTAAAAAAGCTATAATAAAACTAACAGCTGCCAGAAGCCCCATATAACCCAGGACACAGTAGAAGGCAATAACCGAGCCCTCATTACACTGAACGATGATCTTAACGGGTGACGTGTGCATGTCCAGCTCATTAAAAGGAGGAGAAATTGACAACCAGATGCTATTAATTAAAATCTGGACAAAGGAACATATTAGGACAACAGAATTAGACACTTTGATCCCAAACCATTTTCTCCAGAAGCTGCCAGGTTTGGTAGCATTGAAAGCGATACAAACCATGATAGTCTTGGCCAACAGAGATGACACGGCTATAGAGAAGAGGACTCCAAAAGCACTTTGTCGCAGCCTGCAGGTGATATCCACAGGACGACCAAGGAACAAAAACACACAGAGAAAGCTCAGCATGAGGGACACCAGGAGGATGAAGCTGAGGTTCCGATTATTGGCTCTGACAATGGGGGTGTCCCGAAAATAGATAAATATTCCCAGTACAAAAATTGTCATTAATGAAAATGTTACAGAAAGAACTGAAAAGACCAGAGCCATAATATCCTCTTTGTACGACAGAAATTCATAATTCTTCGGAACGCACTTTATTTTTTTCTGGTCTGGACATTCGTTATCAGGACATTTCTGGCAGAAGTCACTGTCTGTAATAAATCGGGGAACATTGGGTCAGAACCTTACCGAGTACTAGGTAGGGATAAATTCTACTGAAGGGGGACAAGTGTTTATAACAAAGGCTTTGCTCCTGGACTTTGCCCTGGGTGCATAAACGTGTGTTTTAAAACTCTTTAAATACCCTGAAATACACTTATTTGAAGATAACCTTTTTTCTCTCTTTTAGTTCACCTTGATTTGGTAAGTGGGCTTTTGGGCAAAAATAAAATTTTCTTATTAATGCAACGACTAATAGCTTGTATAGATCCTTAACTCCTGAAGCAGAGAAACCATGGTCTCCCCAGGCCAAGTTGCGCGTGAAGAGTTAAAGGGCCATGCAAGCGACTCTATTGGTCACCAGCAGGGCCTCCTCTGGCATCAACCAATTGGGCTCGCACGGCCCTTTAATTCCTGATGGGGAACTTGGCCTGTCTCCTCTCCTCAAGAGTTATCATTGTGCTAGTGATTGTTGACTTTGTTTTCAAGGCTTTTTTGGTATTTTTTTTACCTTGGCATGTTTTTGACCCTGCTTGACCGTTGCCTGCCTTGACCTTGGCTTTGTTTTGACTCCGTCTCATCTTATCCCTTATGTACCTTGCCTAGAATTTGCCCCCCGAACCTGTGGCATGATCTTGTTTTGGAGGTTGGCCTGGCTCCTGACCTCTGCTTCGGAATTCTCTGGTGCTGTTCTCATTTACTTCCTGTGTGGTCAGTTTGTGTACCTTCTATCATGCTAGTGCTTCTGGTGAAGAGCAGCAGGGAACCCATCAGAGATCCCCCAGAGACGCTCTGCCGGGTCTGTTTCATTGAGTGATTTAAATCCTTTTAGATGTAATAATGTCGCAACCTCAAAAAAATAATCTACCCTTCCCCCACGTAGCATCTTATTGTATAATGGCTGCCGATCATTCACTGCTTCATAAACGACTGAAATATCGACTCCAAGGAACCCCCCCTTACGGCAACAACCCCGTCCTACCAATCTCATTGGACACTTCCCCCTCTGAACATGAGACACAGCGGTAGCAGCAAGTGAGATACCCTCTACCAGGGGCTTTTCTGGATCCCGGAGGACAATAGTCATTACATCGAGCCTTTGGAACCTGAGAGAATAAGAGCAATAATATTATTATTCTTCCCTAATACTGAATCTAAAAAACCCATCCCTGCTCTGCCCTTTTTTTTCCAATTCACTATGAATGTTCTTATATCTGGAGCCCAAAGTGGAGATGACGCACTTCCTTACCGCCCATATAATGTCCAAATCTAAATGGTATCTTTCATATATATATATATGTATTTTTTATTTGATTCTGTTTGGTTTTAAAACATACATGAAAGTAAGATTATTTTTATGGTTCTATATTCAGCATTCAGCATGTAGCTTTCATGGATTTATAGGCATCCCGAGGACGGATACGAGGTAGCCCGAAAATGGTACTGAAGTATTCTTATTCTTCCTTCTTCATCTAAATAAACTTCATAGGCCCCCAGCTGCCTTTCCTTTTAGCATCACTTGGACTCGAGCCCCTGGCTTACCACCAATAGCTTCCCTCTCTGCATCATGTGAACTGCCATTACCTTTCCCAAAAATACAAGTAAGACAACGTCGTTCTTTCTAATCCTGAAAATCTTTTCCGATGGTGTTCTACTCTTCTATTTAGAACTGCCATTGGTCGATGACTGAAAGATCCTACATTTCTAGGACAGACCCATTAACTGCGTCTCAGCTCAGTGGAATAGTGCGACTGATGGCAGCCAAAGTGGGAAAATAGGCAACACGGACAGGGCACCATGACCTATGACATTGGCATTTGTATATCAGGACACATGCATAAACACTTCAAGTGTTGCTAACAAGCACATGTAAAGTGCCCCCCCAGCAGTATAACTGAGTAGCTGATTCCTTTCGGGGAGTTTATACTCCCCACATACTGCCGGGGGCAGCACTGTACATCTTTGGGTCAGCATTGGGTGAAATGTGAAGTTATGTGTAACTTACTTTGCCAGTTTTCCAAATGATTTGTCTTCTAAAGATATGGAAGTGCCAGATGTCAGACGGAGATGCATACAGCTTCCCGATAATACGTTTCTCTAATTCAGCGTTTTTTTGTTTTATTACTAATTTCCAGTTGGTCAGACTGTAGACACTGGGGATCTCTCCTCTCTCATTGAAGAATTTTTCCTTCCCAAGCCTGTCTGTGTAACGCACTTTACTTACATACCTGTGGAGCTTAAAAAAGGGAAGCAAAAAAAGTTGCAATTATGGTGAGTTTTGCCATGAACGCTTCTCCCTCCTGCATGTACTTTGTAAGTATACAGTCCCACGGCACATAGAAGTAGACCTCCCAAACATGGACACTTGGGAGGTCTACTTCTCTCTCCCTCTCTCTCCTCCCCTGATGTCCGTATTCTTCTAGGAGCCCCGGAATGGTTCTCATTGTACCTGTCCATACCACCACCCAGGGTCTCTAAGGTCTATTCACTAAAGAGTCCGACTCGCAAAGTCACTCAAACCAACACACATATAAATAGGATGTAGACAATCCAAGATAAATACTCACCCTGTTCCTATAATCATATTTTCCTTGATTTATATCCATGGCAGTCATGTTCAGCGACAGATGCATATTGTGTAAAGCATGCGCCAGGGCATAGACCGCCGTGTACACAAGATAAGTTTTGCCTCCAACAGAATAATTCCCAGCATCTGTAATGCGTTCTATCCCCGTGCAGTTTACCGGGGTTAATTTATACAGATTCATAAAAAATGTATACTTTCTTATGTTTCTTGTAAAACATCTGAAATATTTCAGCCATATGTCTTCAATAAATGGATCATTTGGGCTGTTCCATGGATGGACGTTGTCAATAAACATTTCCAGGTCTTGCATGTAAACTCGTTGAGGTGTGAAGCTTATACTTCCATTTAATGTTCTCATGGCGCTTAAACTAAAATGAAATACAGATGTCCATGAATCTGGAAGGATAAATGTTATATTTTGGAAGATTGATATAGAACTTTCTAAAATTTTCATACAGCCCAAAGAGCATGTGCCACAAGCGATTACAACTTGGCTCCTTGCTTTCTTGATAATAGCAAAATCCTTCAGATCATTGGCAAAGAAATCTGGCATTGTAATGATAAACTCAATGCAGATCCCGTGGCTGGTGATCACGCGGCTCAAGTCACTGAGCTCCCTCTCTCCACGTTCATCACCCGAGATGATTATTCCAACCCAATTCCAATCAAAATGTTCCAAGAAGATTAAAATTCCTTCGTAACGAGTCTGCTCATCTTGAAGAGTTCGGAAGAAGTAAGGATAAGATACTCTGTCGCTGAGCTGTGGGTCAGATGTCCCGTGGCTTATCTAGGCAGATAAAGAGAAGCGTTTCATCATTTTTAATAACAAACAGCAGAAGACATCTCTGTCTCTCCCATCTCATAGACTATGGGTAAAACCAGTTTCCCAAACATTGGTGTTGGTATTGAGCGAGTTAACAACTGTGTCTATTAAGAAGTTCATAAAGTAGGGCAAAAATTCACCTCTCGGTGGGATATGTATTCATGAAAAACTGCTTATATTGGTCAAAATCTTGACTTGTGTTCCAATCGCGAGGTGCGAGATGTCTGCACTCGTCCTGGATCATCCACCAGTGACCTTTATTAGGCTACTTCCCACATCTTCTAATATTGGAATATTTCAGATTCTGGATGTGCTATGTGGAGTACAAACCAGCGCCTAACAGGTAAACAGGAACAAAAACCCAGGAAATTACTGAACGCTAACAAAAACATTACAATAAACCCATCTGATAAAGGGGGAGATGTGGTCATTCTGAACACAAATGACTACGTGAAAGAGGCACGTAGACAACTCTCTGACAACTGACCCTACAGCAGACTGAAGGAGGACCCCACCAAACCCTACAAAAGAGAGCTCACTAAAAACAAAATGTGCCCTCTAATAACACTTCATACATCAAAATCATCCCCAGGGACCCAGACGTAGCCTCCTTCTATATGCTTCCCAAGATCCATAGACATAGCAACCCTGGAAGGTCTATAATACGAGGAGTTGGCAGACTCATAGAAAATATCTCTAGCTGGGTGGGAAATATCCAGTGACCTCTTGTAAAAACACCAAGCTATGTCCACAACTCCACTCATCCACCAGGATACCACAGAGAAGAACCATTTCAATAAATGCCTACAAGATAACATAACAAGTGAAACCATTACAATATTCATGAAATTCACACTCATTCATACATGGATACATTATATTTTGTAGGGAATTTTATTACTGGGCACAGCAATGAAAACATGGATGGCACCACAAATCGATGGACAGGCCGAGTTACCTCAACAGCAACACCAAAAAATCTAAAACATACACCCAAGCCATAACATATAACCGCATTTGTTTTGAACCCAAAGACAGAGATGAACAACTAAAAGATCTCAGGAACGGTTTAATTGGTCAAAGATACACAATCGACAGATAATCAAATAAAAAGAGGAACAAAGACACAGAGACAGGAACTCAGAATTATGTCATAATGTCACAAACTCAGGCCAACGCCTGTACAACACCAAAGTGATTTTTTATAGTCTTTTTGCTTTTTTTTAAATTAATTTAGTTATTTTCATTCATAAATAGTTTTTTAATTATTTTTTAACTATTTAATATTTTTATATAGATTTTTATTGTATTTTCATTATGCTATTATTTCATTTTTAAATACTAGCGGTGTTTTTTTTTCTTAAATACTGTGGTGATTCCTACAGTATATCGCACTTAATCAGCTAACGCTTCAGTAGCGTTATATATTGTATTTATGCTAAAATTTGACGCCCTTAATTTTGGTTTAAACCTTTTTTTTCTTTTTTCTCTATTCATTTATTTATTTCATACATAAATTGTTTTAATTATTTATTTTTTATTTTTTTTTATATTGATTTTTATTGTATTTTCTTTATGCGATTTCATTTTTAAATTCTATGGTGTTTTTTTAAATACTGTGGTGATTCCTACAGTATATCGCACTTAATCAGCTAACACTTCAGTAGCGTTATATATTGTATTTATGCTAAAATTTGACGCCCTTAATTTCGGTTTAAACCTTGTTAAAGGATTTAAGCCCCACCATCTATACAATTGGTTTTATACAGACACATAGTCTGTGGCAGTCTATAACACCAAAAGAGACTGCTGTGCCAAATTCTAATTTCATAAATGTATGAGCAATTTCTACCTAGATAGTCTGAAAAGCTTGCTATCTATTAGACTTCCGTTAGCCAATATAGGGAGCATCAATTTCTTTCCTATGGCTAACACGGTACAGCTCTATACCTAGAACACCTATAAATATGTAGTCTTTATTATCGATTTTCCTAAATTTAGCAGCCAAAATATACCATATTTTACCAATATATGGCTGGATATTGCTTTATTAATCGGCTGCGTGGCGAATACATTTTTTTAACCAAGTACAAGTCTAAAAACTAAAAAAAAAGTAAAATTTTACCTATTTCGTATAAAAAAAATAAAAAACAGGGCTCTTCTACCCCATCGCACAGCTGCCACTTACCTGGGGGTATCCGTACACACTCAGGATTTGCGCCATGGGGAGCGTCGTGACAGATTGTCGATCTCCAATAAACCCGGCAATGTTACCCCGTCCCGGGCAGGAATAATTCGGAATCTCCCACTCACTTCCAGACAATATTTGGATGACGCCTTTGATGGCTTTTTGTGCATTTCCACAAGAATCGTACGCGTGGTAACCCAGGGTGATATCGGGTAAAAGATCTGGATCTCGGTTAATCTCATCGACGGCAAAGGTAAAAGCCAGGAGACTCTTGTATTGTGTGAGGTCTATACTGTGGAAGATGACACGATTAGACCCGTTATTGGATTATTAGTATATTGTGATCTCCACATAAAAGAAAAAAAGAGAAAAGTACAAATGTAACAGAATAGTGATCGAGCAGCTCACCGTGAGCGCTGTCATTGCCAGAGACCCAGGGTCACTACAGAGATGTCTCATCTTAATGCATGAAAAACATATAAAATGTAGGGAAAATGCCCACTTACTATGTACACAGCATTAGTTCAGGTCCAGGTGTCCCATCACGATTAACCAGTTCCCTTAACTCGGTATTTACAGTAAAAACTCCTCCAATGATGATGTCTCCTTTCTGGTAATATTTATACTCAAACAAGCATTTTTTCCCACTAAGAAGACACCCAGGAGCCGATGTTCCAACTGTGGAGCAGATGAAGATCTCCAAGAACATTGTGAACCCATTGATAATAGAGAATGGAAGATTCTTGTCCATCATAACGTCTCCTGTCCTCCTCGGTGCAGGTGATCTACGGGACCCGGTATATATCTCTCTTCTGCTGACTTTATATTAAACCGGGCAGCTGCGGCTCATATAAAAATATCGAGTTCTAAATTCATTCATTGGGATTTATTCTCTCCTTAAGTGACTTAAGGTCTCAAAGCAAAACAGACGTCATTCACCAAGGACCAAGCTCACAAAACACTCAGCAATCTCGGACCTAAAGTTTTGTTTAAGTTTTACATCAATAAATTTTACACTTTCTGAATACTTTACTGAATATACAGGATATCAAGTTAATAAATTCTAAGACAGGTCTATACCATAGGTGCCCCCCTAGATTACCCCCCCACAAAATTTGGAACCCCCTGCTGAACTTGGAATGGACACCAGGGTTAGACTGACCATGGCTCGCCCTAACATGGGACCCAGGGCGGCAGTTTGACTCTGACTGCAGGATGCCGCCCCAAGACAGTCTTTTCTGATAGAATTGTGAAGAAGCTGTATCTCTAATTCTCCACGAATCTATCGGACCCTCTTGTTCACTTCCGCAAAAAGACGGAGCCAGGGAGGGAAGAAGCCCTGGAGTAGAGGTGCAGACAGGGCCGGACTGGCCCACCGGGATACCGGGAAATTTCCCGGTGGCCGGCAGGTCCGTGGGCTGGGACCAGGGGCGGGCTGGGCAGGGGGGCAATTGCCCTCCAGGCTGCCCGAAATCTAATCTGAGCGGCCGCTGGGTGCTGATGTGGGCGGCCGGCACTACTATAATACTTTTTTTCTTAATTTAATATGGCAAGCTGGTCCGGCTTGCCATATTAAATTTTAAAAATGTATTACAGTATCGCCGGCCGGCGGCATCAGCACCCAGCACTGCAGCCGTGTGCGATGGCCGTCTAGTGATGGGAGCAGCGTGAGGGGTGGAAGCTCCGCCCCCTCGCACTGACCTTTCACCCCTCACGCTGCTCTCATCACTATGTGGCCATCAGACTGCTGGGAAGGTAATCTAAACGGCCGCTGGGTGCTGATGCCGCCGGCCGGCTTTTAACACTTATTTTTTTTTTACTTTATATGGCAAGCCGATCCAGCTTACCATATTACATAAAAAAAAAAGTGTTAAAGCAGAGCCGGCCGGCGGCATCAGCACCCAGCGGCCGGTTAGATTACCTTCCCAGCAGTCTGATGGCCGCATAGTGAGGGGAGCAGCGTGAGGTGAAAGCTCCGCCCCCTCACACTCAGACTGCTGTAGCACCGGATGTCAGGTCAGTGACTTCCTGTCAGCATAGAGGAGATGAGTGTGCAGCTACCAGAGGATGGAAGTCAAGAGAAGTAGAAGGTGACTAAAATAATGTATTTTTTGTACAAAATGTATATTTTTTTGTATGTGTTAAAAACAAAAAAAATCGGCATGTGTGTGTATGTAAGTGTGTCCCCCTATATGCCACTCTGCCTCCAGAAATGCCTTTTACCCCCTATATGCCACTCTGTCTCATGACATGCCTTTTAACCCCCTATATGCCAGAGTGGCATATAGGGGTATAAGGCATTTCTGGATGCAGAGTGACATATAAGAGGTCAAAAGGCATATCTGGAGGTATAGTTGCAAAAAGGGGGTTAAAAGGCAGATCACGGGGCA
>VKOC01049098.1:0-11207 GCA_009364415.1 Spea multiplicata
TATATATTTCTAAACTCAGAACAAATATCAGAATCTATTTAGCAGTTTCTTTCTTTGGTTTTTGTAGATGTGTAAAAGATTTTTCAAGTAAAAGGCAAACTGTTCTTTTCATTTTTCACCATATTTTGTGATTTTTTTAGTAAATTATGACATTTAGTAAAAATGATTTGAGCAAAATAATGGTATAAAAAACCCCCTCTTGTCCTGAAAATATTAGTGTTGCTATCACATTGCAGAAACACTTTCATATATCCCAGCCACTGTCTTCTTTATTCCAGACAGTGAAAACTGCCAGACATGCCCAGATAACGAATGGCCTGACAAGAAAAAAGTGAAGTGTATTCCTAAGACTTACGACTTCCTGTCATACAAAGACGATATAATGGTTCCAGTTTTTTTCTTTATCAGCGTTTTTTTTTTAATCTTGAGTTTCTTTATATTGGGTATTTTTATCCTGTACTGGGACACTCCTACTGTTAGAGCCAATAACAGGAACCTCAGCTTCCCCCTCCTGGTCTCCATCATCCTGAGCTTCCTCTGTGTGTTTCTGTTCCTCGGTCGTCCTGAGGATGTAACCTGCATGCTGCGGCAAACTGCTTTTGGAGTCATCTTCTCAGTAGCTGTGTCCTGCGTGTTGGCCAAGACCTTAATGGTTTGCATCGCTTTCAAGGCCACCAAACCTGGGAGTTACTGGAAAAAATGGATGGGAGCCAAAGTGTTCAACATTATAGTTCTGATGTGTTCCTCCATTCAGGTTTTCATTACCATTATTTGGTTGGCCATTTCTCCTCCTTTTCAGGAGCTGGACATGCACTCATACAATGAAAAGATCATCGTTCAGTGTAACGAGGGCTCGGTTATCGCCTTCTACTGTGTCCTGGGTTATTTGGGGCTCCTGGCAGCCGTTAGTTTTATTATAGCTTTTTTAGCCAGGACATTACCGGACAGTTTTAATGAGGCCAAGTACATCACCTTCAGCATGCTGGTGTTCTGCAGCGTTTGGATTGCGATGATCCCGGCCTATCTGAGCACCAAAGGAAAATACATGGTGGCCGTAGAGATTTTTGCTATATTGGCATCAACTGCTGGGTTATTAAGCTTTATGTTTTTACCAAAATGTTACATTTTGCTAAGAAAAACAGAGATAAACAGAAGACGTCTATTAAAGTAATAAATAAACAATATGATTTTTATTAGCCAATCCTGTATCAAATGTGGTAATGTAATTAGTATACTGTCTATTAAAAAAATATATAAAAGTTATGTTTTTCTTTTACCATCTATACATTTTATGTGAAATATTATCTTTCTGTTCGGCTTCCTGATTCCGCACTGACAGTTTCACATGTCTCTGCCCTTCTGTGCTTATAATATTCCTGGATAATTTGTGTTTGCTGCAGAAGATCCATACAGTTCATTTTCTGTATATGGACAGATGCTTATGTACTAGTTATGGACATTATTGTACATTTAGTATGACATCATATTCCTGATGATGCCAAATTATCCTTCCATTTTGTACCAGCACAGCGAGCAGTTATTCCAGGCTTATCTGAGAAAGGTTGTTTTATTCCTGGAAAAAATAAATGTCAGACAGACAAGGAGGCCAAAGCCACACAGGAGGTAATAAAAATATTGTACCCCGGTCATAGTGTCAGTATTAGCACTGCACTTATTCCACCTCGCTATTTATTACACTATGAATGGTAACACTAAGTATACTTGTGCAAAATAAAAATATACATGCATAAAGAACAAGTTGTGTATTTAGAAGTAATGGTACACAAAGTACAATGTCCCCTGGAGACGTCCCAAAATTGGCGATGAAAATGAGGATGTGATCGCTTACCGAGCTTCTGCTTCCTGTAGGATCAAAACTACTGCTGAATTCCAGTTCAAGCCAGAACTTCAAAGTGAAGCAATTAGGCACCTTCTGTAGCTACAAATGAAATCACAATCTGTGCCTGACCATCTACCTGCAATGTTGCTAAAGCTCAGTGCTCCAGTGATTGCCTACCTCATTACTAATGAATTAATTGCTACCTAGTGGTTACATACCCAGTGCATGTAGAAGGGCATTAGCCACAAAAACTTAGTAACATCCTGGGCTCAAGTATATAGCTCCGGCTTCAGTTACTGAGCAGCATGGCAGTTGCATTCTTTGGTTGAGGCCACTGTGGTCCGGGGTGGGAGAGGTGCTATGCTCTTTCCCTTGCCTATGGCACGTTTGCAGGATTAGAGCGGTTTCAGTACACTCAGTCAGTACATTACATCGACTCTCTACCTGGGAGACAGTCTCACAGGACCTTACTGACTTTGAATTACTTTGTTCACGAGAATCCTTGCCCAGGAGGGGAATCTCTCTGGCATACAAATTGCTTTATTTGGGTGGAGGTGGTTCCCCCAGCAAGCTGAGGTCGCGTTGGAGCGATCCCTCTCAGAGGGTCATGCTTCATTGCGTCCAAGATCCAGGAAAATGCTTATAAAGTCCTGACCTTGTTGTATAGTAGCCCAAGTAGGATGGGTCACCTCCTACTCTGGAGCAGGCATCAGCTGCTCGATGTGTGGTAGGGAGGTTGGGACCTTACTCCACATTTTGTAGGGCCATCCGCCCATACTGCCCTTGTGGAAATCAGTCAATGGGGCCTTGGTGAGAGTAATGAATCACCTTGGATGCAATGCAGAGTATAGGTGGTCCCAAATTAAGGGTTTATTAAACACGGCCAAAGGTCTGATCACCTACATTGGTGGAAGCCTTCAGTTCCTTCATACAAGGACTGGATTGAAAGGCAGGGTTTGGGTGGTGGTGGAGTTAGTACACTCTTCTACTGGAGGGAAGCAGGGATCCTGGATCACATAGTTAGACAGCCCTTACCACCCCCCCTGACCAGCTTTTGGGTACTTTGTCTGGGCCTCCCCTTGAGGGTATATGGAGGCATTTATGGTCCTTTGGAACGCTGCCTATTTCTGTGGCAGTAATCTAGTGATGATGCTTTTAGTTTCTCCCTCTTCTTTCTGATTCCACTCTAAAATCAAGCATTGCTTAACAAAAAATTTAAAAAATAAATAAAATTACAGACACATGTCCTGGCTCCCTATCTTCTCCAAAGTCTTGGAAAATTTGGAGACAAACTACCTCACCTCACTTCACTCTAGCTTTTGTTCAAATCGCCGAACAATTAACGCCCCCTTAAAGGTTAGCAGTGAGGTCCTCTCCTATGGCATTGAGGAAGGTGAGCTCACTGTTGCTTCCTTCCCAGATTATGTAAAGACCTTGACACAGTTGATCATTATGGAGCACATCCATCACAGTTGATCATTATACCTTCATTAACTCAAAAAATCTGGCATAAGCAATCACTCCCTCAACTGGCTTTGTTTCTACTTATCAACCAGGACTCATTCTGTGTCCATTGGAGGAAGTGTTTCCTCTGCTCAGTGCTTAGTCACTTGTGGGGTCCCCAAGCAAGCACAGGCTGGCCACATGGCACTGGGCAAATGCATTCCCGCTCGCAAAGCAATAAACAAAAGAAAATCACACAGCTAGCATTCACTGTCCTGCTAGAGAGTCGCATTCCCTTTCTGAGGGTGTAATCCTGTAAGTCACCATCACTCCCAAGTGACGCTACTTGGGCCTAATGTGAGTGAGGAATATATCAGAGCCTTTATAGAGAAAGATGTCACCGATGACGACACAATCCGGACGTGACTGGGAGGTGTTTTGGGAAGGTGATTTAGAAAACAGTATCCACCTATTACCACAGGTATAATACATTTAACAAACCTTTGCCTTTTCCTGTGGCCATTTGTAGCACAGGACTACGCTTACCCACATTCCCTGAATGGCCAGTCCCCCCACGGCACCAAGGCAGTAGTGCTTTTGGGAATGGGACTGTATTCATGATCTCCTGTTTAGGGGTCGGATTCCAGGGTAATGCACGCTTGGTTGAGCCCTGACGCTTGCCCTGTTGCACATGCACCCCACCTAGCTACTGTTAATGCTGTTTTCTGTGGTTAAAAGTTTTTGCCAGTTACTGAAACAATAGTCTTTCCCATGAGACTTTGCACCAAAACACCCACAACAAGTAGCACCACAATCTCTGCTGCTGTTCTGCTTTTCGGCACCTTAAACAAAAGTCATGAAGAAGCTGGGAGAAGGCTCTGGGCTCGGATCCTGGTGGGTGCTTCTCTCGCCGGAACCTTTGCCTGTAGGTGTCCTCAGAAATGCCCAAACGGTCCAGTATGGCTGCACGCACCAGGTCATAGCCCATGGCATCGCTATCATTTAAATCCGGCTATGCTGTTTGTTCGTTTCCAGTCACCCGAGGGGCCAGGCAAATAGCCCATTGTTTCTTCGGCTACTGTAAGACAGTTGCCACTCGCTTAAAAGTTGTCATGAAAGCCTCAGGTTAATCATCAGAACCCGTCTTTGAGAACAATATGTCACAGGGAGGAGTACTTGCATTTAAAGGAATAGTAGTAGTAGATGCAGGGGGTGTCATTCAGGACACCATCTGTTGCGTTACCTACTGCTGGGCATTTAACTGTTGCGTCAGCTTTTGCTGCTGCTCTTGTTGCCCTATCACTTGCTGCTGTTGCTGGGCCAGGCTCTCATCCCTTCACTTAAACAGCCCCCCCCACGATGTCAGCTCCGTCCCCACAGTACCCAGGCACCCTATCCCACCGCTGCCACCAGATGTGGTAGTGTGTGCCTCTGCAGGGTACTCACAGCAGCCGGGACACAGGAGGTACAAAATAGTCATGCTACAGTCAAATAAACACAGTCTCTTATTGTGTATGAGTGTGGTGCAAGCATGTATGGTGTTTTTGTTATCTATGACATTAGCGTAAGTATGTACCGGTATGTCAGCATGTAGTGTATGGTGTGTACACAAGCCTACAATGTTACCATGTGTGTTACTGTAAAGTGTTACTGTTTGTGAGCATAAGATGTTAGTGTGTGTAAGTGTATGTCAGTGTATGGCAAGGCTCGACAAATCATGGACAGCAGGAAAAAAAAAACATGATTGGGGAAGAAAAAAACGCCACCTCCTAGATCCAAACCAAATTCATCAACCCCTGTCTTAACATCAGAGACTCACGATTTTTCAAGTACCAGCAAAAAAAATAATCTTCATACATATGAGGGAATACAAATCACTTCTATACCCACCAGGGTATTGTTATCCCTCATACCCTGGTGGTGCAGGGGATAATTAATCTCTTCAGTCCCTTAGGACATACCTGTACGTCCTAATGCGCTTCTTGTTACAGGTATGTCATAAGGGGTCTGAAGAGGTGAATATCCACCTGGTGGCATATGAGGGAAGACAATTGTTATGCCCCCTCCTCTGGTAATAAGGTGTCCTTTATTTAGTCAGGGGGCCGAAGGGACTCGCTAATCGCCTTCCTGTTTAAAGTCATGTAACATAGATTAGTCATCCAAGTTTGGTTTTTTTAAAATATTTTTTTAATCACTTCAGTTAATAAACGTTGACATTTAAGCAAATACAAGAATATGTATGTAATGTGATTGTTTTAGGTAAATAACAGTAATTGAAGTCGTTCTCCAAATCCTATTATTAAAGATTATAACTACCAGCAAGTCTTTACATCTAAAAATCATGATTTAAATCAAACCCACCCTGCCCAATACCCCTTCCAAAGACCCCATCCCCCCGCAGTCCCCAGAGAGCGGTGCTGCACGCGGCGGGGCCCTGTAAATGTCAGTGAAGCAGCACACAGGTACCTCACGGGGCCCCTGCCTGCAGCACAGGTGGTGTATGGGTAATGACCTCCTACCGGACCCTCTCTGTCAGACTCACCGGCAGCTTCCTTCTCAGCAGACATGAGGAGGCTTCTCTCCAGCAGAGCTCAGCATGCGCAGGACACAGCACTCACTCTGCAGACACAGGGTACTCTGGGGTTTATGGGACTGTGAAGCTGCAGCGGCCTCAATGGATCCTCTCTACTAAGGAGGTCGCTCAAGCTTCCCCAACATAGTCTCTCTCACAGGGAGAGCACAAAAATCTAATCAGGCCTCACTTTGGGCCTAGTCCTGAGCTCTGTCACCATAGAGCTCCTTCCTTCCTGCTTCCCTCTCATACTCTGACCTCCAGTCTCCCACATCCAACACCCACAAAAGCTCCACTGTCACCTGACTGGTGCAGCTGATCACATGACCTGCTTGCAGGGGTGGATGGGAGGAGCTGCCAGCTCCTCCATTTTGAGTACTGGCAATGGCTGAGCGACCCATCAGCAGCAGCAATAAAAGTGAGTGAGAAAATGGCGGGAGCTGCATACATTATATACAGCTGTGTATAGAACTCTCTCCTCGTCTACTGACGTGTGCTCGCCACGCACACAAGGCCAGTGACAGTCCTGTTCAGGCTACCACAGCGTATCAGTCGCGATCGCATAAACGATCCGCCGCTACACGCTTGCGGAGCCCGCACAGTACCTCTTCTGCCTGTGTGGCGCTTCCGCGTTGCTCGTGGAAGTAACACAGGCAGAGAGGACTTAGTGTTTGGCTGTTGAGACGCCGCGATCATATCAGCGGCGATTGGGTATTCGATCCAACGCTACATGTTCACAGTGGCTTCCACAGTACCTCTTCTGCCTGTGTGGCGCTTCCGCGTCAATCGTGGAGGTAAGACAGGCAGAGAATATTTAGTGTTGTTGCCATCGCGACAACACTATTCTTGCGCCGGTTGCGATGACGTCATCTTACCTGTGATTGGCCCGCTCCCTGTTCTCCCGCCATTGGCTCTATTTAAACTTCCTTGTTCTGTGTTTCTGTGCCCGTTCACGAGAGTCCATTTATGTTTCTCAGGGTTTTTTTCGTGCTTTCTCTGCTTGATTTTCGTGTGTACCAGACCGGTTTCGTTCTTCTGACCTTGATCCTGCGCTGCCTGTCCCGACCTCGGCTGTTGTTTCCTGACATTGCTCCTGTGCTGACCAAAGTTTGTGAAAAACCAGTGTCAAAAAATGTGTACAAGAAGAAATAATGGAAGAAAATACTTCCCTTTCTCTTGTTGAACCGGATACACAGCTGCTAAACCCGTAATATTGAAAATATTAAAAATATTAAAAATATTATTAGTGGATCATTCATTTTGTTGATTCATATGTGTGCTAAAATGTCCAGCTCCATATTTAAGCCGCCTTTTTTAAACGTTCTCAATTTAAAAATCCACTCAGTTTCTCGTGAGCCACGATACAGGCGAAACGCGTCGAGATAGGACGGATAGAGCTCCCGTCCTTATATCCATTTGGAGTTTATCTTTTATTAGATTTTTCGGCACTTTTTAATTATTCTTATTTTTAATTAGTTTTATTTTGAACGCGATATAGATATATCCTATACACGTAGTGTATTTCATGGTATAGGGCATTTGCCCAGAATAAATCTATTTTCTTATACATACCTGGTGGATCAGTTTATGTATTAAGCTGCACATACAAGCACGGGATCAGGAAGCACGGAGGAGACCAATACTACTAGACGCCAGACACACCAGTTACAAACTGTAAGTGTACACCGGTGCTGGCGTGTCAGAACGCTTTCAAGATACCACCAGTGGCGTCGGCAGAGGGGGCCATGGCACCCCCTACATTATGCTGTGCCCCCCAGTGTGCCCCCCCCAATTGAAACGCTATATATGCCGGCACATTGAGCTGAAGTTGCAGCCGATGCGGCTGACAGTTTCAAAGCGGCTGTACAGGAACTTCCTCTCCCGCCGTTCAGGTTTTTTTCCAGTCTTGCCGGGAGCTCACATGAAGGCTTGCCCTTCCAGAAGTACGTGGTGCCTTGCCTCTTGTGTTAATGACGCTTTGTGCTTTGCCAGGAACCGCCTCCGTTATGGTTAGGGAAAAGGGTGCCACCCCACACTCTTGCGGCCTGATCAGGTGTTGCTCCTGCGTCTGAGACAATATACCTGCATAAGCCCCACCCCTGGGAGATCTTACATTTTTAAACGCGTGGTCTCATCACTGACGCTTCTCTGGTTGTTTTTTTTCCTCCTTCATGGCTTTCTGCTTCCGGTGGACTCCATCACAGAGCGTCCTTGGTCAAGCTGCTGATGTTGTCGTTCTTGCGTTGCGTCACAGTCTGCCTTGGATGTAATGTATGTCCAGTGGTTGAATAAACTCAATCTAGCCTATTTCACGCATTTAGTTCTTTTCATAATATTCACAGGATAGACACCTCGCGAGGGGCTTAATGTTGCCTATATTTCATGAGCCTTTAATGGAAACGTTCTACGCACCACCATCAAATAATAGTCAAGTCCTGTTGCCCGGCTCGTGCTTTAAGGTCGCCAACGGGTAATCGCTTCACAAGTTTAACGCTCCTTCCCCGCCGCAAGGTCCCACAAGCAGATGCGGTGCTGCTGATGGGCGGTGCTACCGCATGCAAATTTTTATGCTGCAAAGTACTCTGGGAATGCTGGATTTTACAAGCGCAGCTTAACACAGGAAGATTTTTCCCTGAAGGGCGACAATGAGGAATTTCCTGTGTGCAGGCACATTGTCCAAGCAGCTGTTCTTCACAGAGCTAAGTGTTAGAGCCGAAACCCCCACCACGACTTTAGCGAGGGGTGTGGAAGTGGCGCCCCCCACCATCTTCTATTGCAATGCATATTTACCTGGTGGAGGTGATGCTCTGATCATGAAGGGGGTTCTTCCACGGTGAGGCTCAGCCATTGCACTCTGGCTCTGCTAAACCCTGCGATTTTCCCAAATGCGGGAAGCTCGACTGCTTAGTTTCTGGTAGTGGGGGACTGCGTTCGCTCTTTCCCCTGATCATCCTGGTTCAATGATAGAGCCCAAAGCGGTATCTTAGCTGCTAGCTGGGTTTTGTCCTGCCTGTGAGCTGTACCGTGTACCGCTATGTCCTGGTGGTTCCGAGGCGTGGCCCTTGCCACTATCTACTCAGCGGCTTAAGGAATGTCTCTGCCTCTTCCCGTCTATTCATCCATTGGGTTAGCTGGCTTTGCCGCTTCAAACACAGCCTGTGCTCAGCACCTCCTAGGCTGGGAGGAAGCTTCTTCACTCTGTCTCTTCTGATGCTCTTTAAACTCATTACCGCCGCTGAGGAACTTCCTCACCCGCCATTCACTTTTCTTTCCGGTCTTGCCGGGAACTGGCACCAGGGCTTGCCCTTCCAGAAGCACGCGCCGCCTCGCCTCTTGTGTTAATGACGCTTTGTGCTTTGCCAGGAACCGGCTCCGTTATTGTTAGGGAAAAAGGTACCGCCCCAGACTCTTATGGCCTGATCAGGTGTTGCTCCTGCGTCTGAGACAATATATCTGCATAAGCTCCACCCCTGGGAGGGCTTAAATGTTAAACGTGTGGTCTCATCACTGACGCTTCTCTGTTTTTTTTTCTTCTTGCTTTTCCAAAGCATGCAAAAACGCCATCACGGAGCGTCCTCGGTCAAGCTGCTGATGTTGCCGTTCTGCGCTGCGTCGCAGCCCGCCTTGGGTGTAATGTATGTTCGGTGGTTGAATAAACTCAGTCTAGCCTATTTCACGCATTGAGTTCTAAGAAAAACGTTCTGAATTGTTTTTTTTGTTTTCGTAAGATTCATGCATTGCAAAGACTTCCTCCCTTGTGGGGACTAAATATCAGTCAATGCTGTGCTCCAATGGAACATCAGCATTGAAAGAATTTTAAAAAAAAATAATAATAAAAAAAACAAAACAGCACTGACCTGAAAGTCCAGGGTGCTTCCAGGTCAAACGCTGTGAGTTTAGTAAGTAGGCCGGTGATGATCAGATCACTCCTGACCAACTGTTAGTTTAAAAAAAAATTCTGGCTCTTAACTTTTTTAGCTGGCGCCGAGATTCACAAAAAATTAGTCAAGCCCTGATCTATTATACCAGATCTGTTGGATATCTCTCCCTCCGAGCACCGGACACAGTCATAGCAGCAGATTTGTGTTCCAGGTCTCAGGACTTTTCGATATCCAGGCAAACATTTCTCTGAACACTGAGATCTTGGAATCTACAAAGAGAAAAAAAAATAGTTCTTGTTTGAGCCACTCTTATATATTAATAAAGAATAAAGAAGCACAATCACAGAATAATAGATATATCTGCAAAAATATTCTAAATAAAGATGTAATTCCTTTGTTTTGAAAAATACATTAGGAGTAGAACATGATTGGATGATAATATAATTAGAAAATCATTCAACAAGATCAAAATAATTCATTAAGAATATTTTTCAGGGCATTTGCTCTGGAAAAAACCTCGTCTTATAATCGAGCAAATACGGTACTTGCCAGAGCCTGGCTTAGTGAGGTCTGGCTGGGAGGTCTGGTTAGTGGGTGTTTAGGATGCTCAGTCTTAAGTGTGACGTTTATGGCTCTCATGCTACAGGGTTTTTCACAAGTTAGAACCATTACACCGTCAAAGTGGTTTTGTTTTACCATCTTTAGGATGTATGGTGCTGGTGAGTTTATATTATTTCTGTTGACTTATTTTTAATATACTCTATGCCTGTAAAGTTTATAGAAATGTAGCTTAATTTTAATGTAGGAAAACAAAACCAATAATCCCCCCCCTTACCTGGTTGTCTTTGTTCCTCCATATTGCTAAATGCGAGTCAATGATTAGCTGCTGACCATCTGGAGCCCACTCAGTGAAGTTACCCACAATGTTTTTAAATGCAGACTTATTTGATAAAAACACCCAGTTTGTAATTATGTAATAGTATGCAAATTCTCCATGTTCATCGTATAATGTGCGGCCCAACTGAGATGCAGATGTTATCCTTTTTATATAGCGATGCAACTGTGAAAAATGATTTAGAACAAAACAAGAGGACAGTCACAATGTAGGAGAGTTTTCTTCTACGTCATTAATTAAGAAAATAAAAATACCTCCCATTTTACAACAGAACCCACCCAAACACTCGACTAAAATAGACCAATACCTGACCTCTATTATTCATCCACTAGAACTTCATATCATTAACCACCTCAACCCTTCATCAGTCTACAGCACATCGTTAGAACCAACAGCACCAGGTCACAATTTAGAAGAAAATATTGTTCTTTGGTAAATAGCAACGTTGGATTTTGCATGTGAGCTGCAATTAGTGTTAGAATGGCGATATAACTTAAGAGGTAGCAAGTAACAATTATATAAAATACACAACAATATACAACATAAAGGCTTCTAATGCGTTGCAATCACTTGCAA
>VKOC01049099.1:0-21911 GCA_009364415.1 Spea multiplicata
AGCACCGGACACAGTCATAGCAGCAGATTTGTGTTCCAGGTCTCAGGACTTTTCGATATCCAGGCAAACAGTTCTCTGAACACTGAGACCTTGGAATCTACAAACAGAAAAAAAATAGTTCTTGTTTGAGCCACTCTTATAAATTAATAAAGAATAAAGAAGCACAATCACAGAATAATAGATATATCTGCAAAAATATTCTAAATAAAGATGTAATTCCTTTGTTTTGAAAAATACATTAGGAGTTGAACATGATTGGATGATAATATAATTAGAAAATCATTCAACAAGATCAAAATAATTCATTTAGAATATTTTTCAGGGCATTTGCTCTGGAAAAAACCTCGTCTTATAATCGAGCTAATACGGTACTTGCCAGAGCCTGGCTTAGTGAGGTTGATTGGGAGGTCTGGTTAGTGGGTGTTTAGGATGCTCAGTCTTAAGTGTGACGTTTATGGCTCTCATGCTACAGGGTTTTTCACAAGTTAGAACCATTACACCGTCAAAGTGGTTTTGTTTTACCATCTTTAGGATGTATGGTGCTGGTGAGTTTATATTATTTCTGTTAAATTATTTTTAATATACTCTATGTCTGTAAAGTTTATAGAAATGTAGCTTAATTTTAATGTAGGAAAACAAAAACAATAATCCCCCCTTACCTGGTTGTCTTTGTTCCTCCATATTGCTAAATGCGAGTCAATGATTAGCTGCTGACCATCTGGAGCCCACTCAGTGAAGTTACCCACAATGTTTTTAAATGCAGACTTATTTGATAAAAACACCCAGTTTGTAATTATGTAATAGTATGCAAATTCTCCATGTTCATCGTATAATGTGCGGCCCAACTGAGATGCAGATGTTATCCTTTTTATTATATAGCGATGCAACTGTGAAAAATGATTTAGAACAAAACAAGAGGACATTCACAGTCACAATGTAGGAGAATTTTCTTCTACGTCATTAATTAAGAAAATAAAAATACCTCCCATTTTACAACAGAACCCACCCAAACACTCGACTAAAATAGACCAATACCTGACCTCTATTATTCATCCACTAGAACTTCATATCATTAACCACCTCAACCCTTCATCAGTCTACAGCACATCGTTAGAACCAACAGCACCAGGTCACAATTTAGAAGAAAATATTGTTCTTTGGTAAATAGCAACGTTGGATTTTGCATGTGAGCTGCAATTAGTGTTAGAATGGCGATATAACTTAAGAGGTAGCAAGTAACAATTATATAAAATACACAACAATATACAACATAAAGGCTTCTAATGCGTTGCAATCATTTGCAAGGAACTCCTAGACATTAAATGCTATTTCACTTCTCTTTAATGCTGCATGTGTAATACCCTAAGCCTTTTCATGCCCTTTTTCAATTTGAAGATTGCCCCTCTTCCTGTACCACGTGTGTAATAATATTAAATACTAATAAATGTTAAAATAGGTACCAAAGGGGCGTGGTTTACAGCTCACCAAGATGGACGCTTGAGCAATGTGCTCTGCAGACCCACCGCACAAATTTCTTTAAAATCGACCTTAAACACAACCATGGGAAAGACAAACAAGCCCCATGCTACCCCCAAGACCTCCCAGGTCAAGGAGAAATCGTTACCGACCTCGGTGAAGACGTTTTTCCAGCATATCACGGACGCTGACTCTCGAGACTCCATGATGAGGGCCTCACCGCCTGGAAGCCCGAGAAGCATGCTCTCAGACGACCCGTCGGAAGAGAACCAGGCGTCCGCGTCATGATGATTCATACTGGCGGATGTCTCTTGTCGCCATTATCAATGAAACGCACGCTCCTATCCGAACGGATCTCTCGGACATTAAACATGATCTACACCAGATGGGTGAGCGGGTGGCAGCCCTGGAACAAGACAACACCGATACACGGCTGGCGGTCGACGCACTCTCTGACCAACTGAAACTACAAGCCAATACTATCTCTTCTTTATTGCAAAAAGTAGAAGACCTTGACAATCGAAGCAGAAGATCTAATCTGCGGGTCAGGAGCCTACCTGAATCTATCTTGCTCACGGACGTGGCTGCCACTGTCCGATCTTTATTCAATAGGCTTTTGTCCAGGAGGGCAGATGCAGAACTTAAATTGGATCGAGCATACCGTACCTTGCGACCCAGACAACCGGACGACCAACCGCCACGTGATATTGTCTGCTGCGTTCACGATTTCCCCCATATTGTCTGCGTGTAGTAAGGTTAGTGCGCTAGACTGGGAGGGCCACCCCATTCAGATCTTCCCGGACCTGTCCCCTGTCACCTTACAATATCGGAGGATGCTCCGTCCTGTTACCTCGGCTCTGAGGGACGCTATGATCCCACATGAGTGGGGCTTCCCCTTTTCCCTTATGGTGTGAAAGTGGTCTGACCGCCTTGTTATCAGACAAGCTGACGATGTGCCTGCGGTTCTAGCCAAACTAGGCCTCCCGGCCATTTCGGTACCGGATTGGGAGTACTCATGTAACCTGCCATCCAAATTGACACAACCTGGGAAGGACTGGGCCCCCAGGCCTCAACGGCCTCGAAAATCTAGGGCCACCACCTGATTGCCCTCCTTTACTGCGCCGCACCGGAGCTGAGATTACACGCACAATGACTACCACTTGACACGTGTTCCTGGCTGGGATTTCAATTTTGGACCTGAATGCACCCTCATGTCCCTGCATCTCCCGCACCACTACTCCAGACCGGGATGCTTTATTCACATTTGACGGCCGTAGCTTCCAAACTGAGCAGCCACCGTTGAACCGGACACTGAAATTCTGCTTCTTTTATTGACAACCTTTTTTTTATTTTCGCTCACCAAGCCTTCATTCTTGCCGGTCCGAGCTGCCTGCATGATCACACACATATGGACTACACCTCATGTCTGCCGGACATTTGCAGGCACGGGTCGCTGATATGCCGTGAGACTTTTTCTTTTGTGTTTTTCTGTTCATTGTGCTCTCCTGTTCCACGTACACCACATACTTACACTATCCACTCGGATGCCTGGAGGCTTCTACTGCTCTGACAGAGCTCTTACTTTTCGTATATGCCCTACCCGTTTTACCTCAATCTGTGCCCTGCACGTGCCAATGTCCCTGATATCATGCTCTACTAGTTACCGGTCATCTAAGTGCCTCTTTGGTTTTTTCCCTGACACCACTGTTCAAGGTAGCCAGGCAGTATAATTGTCAAAACGCCTCTGCTCAGCTCTCGTCCGTTTTCTTCGCGGTGGGTGTCTGGCCCATCTTTCTTTGTTTTTCTTTTTGCATTTCACACATTTTATACACCACACGTTTTCTTTTTGAGTTATATACTGATTTTAAGCTTACACCCCCTGAGCCGGCCACCCAGGTCCTTTGTGTCCTAGGTGTTAGGCATATCCCGTACGTCGGGAATGATGGCTCTCCTGTTCCTAGTGTTTCTCCCTGAACCAGACTTAGACAGGTTATATGGGATTGTTCATTCTTTACGTTTTATGTTTTGCATTCTGTTTTATATTGTTTTGATGTGTGCCGCCCCACCTCCGCTCTGCTGGTCTCTCCAGGTGTCCCGTTATGCACTCCAACACCGTTAAACTAACCTCTTTAAATGTCAGGGGGCTCAATAAACCTGAACAGCGCTCTAAGCTGTTTCGTTTTTTACGGTCCACCAACACTAAAATTGCATTTTTACAGGAAACACATTTTAGAACAGGCTGTGTCTCTCGCTGCTCCTCTAAACACTACCCCTATACCTATTTTTCATGCTCTTCTGAGTCCAAAACGAAGGGAGTGGCGATTTTCTTGCACAGGTCCCTACCTTTTCAACTTCTGGACACCTGGAGCGACGAGGAGGGCCGTTGTATTTTTGTGAAGGGATTTCTCGCCTCTTTCAAGATCACCTTGGCCTATATATATATATATATGCACCGAACTACGCGCGCATAGCCAGGGTTAAGCGTGCTTTACATACACTGCAATTGGTGGACGCTTGGCGGATTCAGCACCCCTCCACTAGGGACAACACCATCTTTTCCCCACCTCATGCCTGTTACACTAGGATAGACTCGATCTTTCTCTCCCACTATCATCTACCTACTCTTTACTCTTCTAGTATTGGTACCTCAATCCTTGGCGACCATTCCCCGGTCCGTGTGACATTGTTCTTAGCTGATCTTCCTCCTAAATCCTGGCATTGGAGGCTTAACGAATCCCTGCTGTCGACTCCTGCCCATATCCATGTTCTGCGTAGAGAACTCACAAATTATTTTGCTGATAACATTTCGCCCTCGGTCCTGTTCCCCACTGTTTGGGAGGCCCACAAGTCGGTTATTCGAGGCCATCTCATTAAAATGGGTGCCAACCTCAAGAGACTAGCCCTGGGGGAAATTTTGGCCCTGAAGGCACAAATTGCGGCTCTTAAAAAGTCGCATAAATTGACTCTGTCCCCCCAGGCCTTGTCTCAATTGGTGGTCTTGAGGGACAGGCTGGCGTCCCTTACAAATCCACAGATTAAAAGGCAGTTCCTCCGAACTCGCAGCTGTTTTTAGGAATTCGGTGATTCCGGGCAGCTCTTGGCTAGGGCCCTACGCATGCAACGTGCCCACACCTTCGTCCCCACGATTAGGGACAACAAGGGTAAAGCCCACTCTATTACCCCTGAGATTGCCTCATGCTTTCATAATTATTATACCTCTTTGTACAACTTGCCTCCCACCACCCCTGCGCCCGTCCATACAGGACTATTTAGATAAACATTTGACATCCCGAATATCGCATACTGATTCTGCACTCCTGGAGGCCCCTATCACTCTGAATGAAGTACTGGATGCAATAAAAGCCTTGCCCAATGGCAAGTGCCCTGGCCCCGATGGGTTCACTAAGCCTTATTACCTACAATTTGCCTCTATTTTGGGCCCTCATCTGGTCACCGTGTTCAACGGCCTTGCTAGGGGGGACCGGTTTGACCCACATACTAATATTGCCCACATCATGGTTATACCAAAGCCAGACAAGAGTAGGGATCAATGTGGCAACTACCGTCCTATCTCCCTGTTGAATACGGACATCAAGCTTCTGGGCAAAATATTGGCTACACGCCTTAAGCCACTGATTCCGTCCCTTATACATCTTGACCAGGTTGGCTTTGTCCCGGGGCGGGAGGCACGTGACAACACGATTAGGGTGCTTAATGTACTCGAACATGCCCAGAGTGGGAATATCCCACTGGCTTTGGTGTCCACCAAGTACTGTGACATCTGGGCTTGGGTCCATTGTTCAGAGGCTGGATAGAAGCTTTGTATCACAATCCAACAGCTATGATATCTGTGAACGGTTTTCTGTCCCAGCCGGTCACACTGTCGAATGGCATGAGACAGGGTTGTCCCTTGTCTCCCCTTCTGTTTATACTTAGCATGGAGCCATTGGCAAATGCTATCCGCCTCAACTCTGCTATTAAAGGTTTCTCCCTAGCCGGCAGGGAACATAAACTGTCCCTTTTTGCCGACGACCTGCTCTGTCTCCTCACAGACCCGGTAACATCTCTGCCACATGTTATTGAGGAACTAGACATATTCAGACACCCCCCTAACTATAAAATAAACATGGACAAATACTTGGGATTAATTTGGCGGGCCCGGACTAAACAGCTCCTGACAGCAAGCTTCCCATTCCGTTTGTGCGAGACCGCCCTTAAGTACCTGGGTTTAAAGATCCCCGGAGACCCCGCACTGCTTTTTGACCCCTTCTCAATCGGGTCACGGGGGACTTGCACAAATGGACGTACCCTCGTATATCCTGGTTTGGGAAGGTCTCGGTTATAAAGATGAATATTTTACCAAGATTCCTTTACCTCTTCCAAACCCTTCCAATCTTTCTCCCTCGGTCGTTTTTTCGTAGATGCCATCGTGTCTACGGTTGGCATTTACTCACCTCACGTGTCCTAAGTTGAAGGGGGGCTTGGGGATCCCTGATATGGAACTCTATTACCATGCTGAGCACTTGCGTAAGGTGGTGGAATGGACAGTTCGTGCTCCCAAGCAGTGGGTTACAATGGAAGACGCCCACCTTTCCCAGCCTTTTCATGTTTTCCCCTGGTTGCCAGACCCGCACATCTTACTATAACCCCGACACTCAGGATTCTCCGGAAATATATGTCTAAGGGGCTTCTGACCTCTTCACCTTCCCCTTTACTCCCCTTGTCAGATAATCCTGCATTCCAACCGGGCTGTAAATCTAGTCTTGCAGCTAAACTTTTCCCCCTCCCTACTGGCGCCTTGCGAATGCACCATGTCTCCACTTCTGGCATACTTAAACCTCTGGCTCACCTGTTGGGCTCTCCGGCACCTCAGTTTCGGGACTCCTTTTTCTATGCACAACTTACCCACTTTGTGTCCTCCCAATCACGTGAGGCCAGGTCTCAGCGACCTCTGACGGGATTTGAATTAATGTGTTCGTCTTACCGTGAGCCTGCTCGCCTTATGTCCCAGATATATTCTCTCTTGCTGTCCCTACGCTCGGTCTCCAAGCCCTATTGTTTAGCCATATGGAAAAGCGACCTCCCCGATGTTTTTACTGATGAGATCTGGGATGCCATTATTAAATCAATACATACGGGGGCATTAGCGAGTAGGCTCCAAGAAGCCCTCTACAAGCTATTGGTCCGATGGTACCGTGTCCCACTTTACCTGCACTGCTTTTTGCCACAGGTCCCTGATGTTTGTGGGCCCTGGCACCTACCTCCATATCTGGTGGTCTTGCTCCATGGTTGCCCCCTTTTGGGCCTCCATTGAACGGGTCCTCAGAGAGGTGGGCGATCCGAACTACACGCTGACTCCGGTTGCAGCTCTACTACACCACAGTGACATTCCCTTTAGTCGTTATAAAAACTCAGTGACTTACCATGTCCTTAATGCTGCGAAGGCGGTCATCCCACGCTTCTGGAGACAACCTTGCATTCCGCCAATACAGGCCTGGCTTCAGAGAATGCAATTGATCTCCCACATGGAGGACTTGGTCTGGACCTCTCGGGGCAAGGCTCATCTGTACGAGCGTCGTTGTTTCTGGTGGAAGGAGTTGATTTCCTCCCCGTCCTTCCCGGGGCTTTTGAATCCTGAGCCCTAGCTCATACTGCCACTTCAACCATCACGCTCCTTGCCCAGATCGACTTAAGGCCCACTGACACGCGTGCTTTTGCATGTATGGGACACACAATACTTCTTTTCTGGATCATATGTTAACCAGGAGGGGTTGCGGCACACGTCTTTATGTTTGATTTTGTGTGTTTGTGACTGTTACCATGCGGTCTTCCCCGCTCCTTTCATGTCGCGTCATACCAAGGTGATCTGTTAGGCTGTTCTCAGTGTGATACATTATGTCTATTTGTACATCATTTGCTATATCGCGTTTAACAGGCCTACTTTTTCGATCGTTTTTTCCGACTGTCATCTGTGACTATCGTTGAACAGTGGTAGGATGTTTGTATTCTGTACTTATGCCTGACTATTGAAGATTGCCTGCCTACTTGCTGTACATCCGTGTTGCACTTGGAATTCTGCATGGACTGTTTTCAATAAACGGAGTTAAATATAAAATAGGTACCAAACAAGGTACTTTCGCTAGAGATACAATTTTAAAAAAAAATTTCGCTGTCCCAAGACGAAGTTAAAAAATTGCAAAAAATATAATGTTATATTTAAGATAGGATTTTGCTGTCTAATAAAATGACCAAAATCTCTGTATATTCTCAAGGGATGTTGCTGATCATAAAGCAAGATTTTCCCTTCAGTGACACCTAACTTGTGGAAGAAATATGTAAAATTATAAGACAGTGGGTTAAACAGGATAAACTTCAAAAGACCACACCAGGGTACAGGAAACAAGACTTTTTTAAAATTGGGGCCGGTAGCCGCCACGCCCCCAACACTGACGACACGTGCGCCCCCTCCCTGCCAGAACGCACCAGCTGCTGCTAAAACTAGCGGCAGTGGCGCGCGCATCCAGCAGGGAGAGCATGACTGCCACGCCGAGCACCCAGCTGGCGCTTCCTCCTGACCCCGACACAAGGTAAGTGTAGCGGGGAACGAGGAGCAGGACGGACGGACGCAGGACGACGGGGAACAGCGGAGTTGCGGGAGCGGGTGACAACACCTAGCGTGTCCGCCGGGGTATTGCATTAGTCTGGCGCACACGGAATGACGTACGCACGGCACTCCCGCGGGATGATGTGCGTGTAGAAGCGGCATGCCCATGGTGTTTGGACGATACTGTGCGAGCCGCCACGGCATGCCCACAGCGCTAGGAAGTGTATGAGCCAGGCTCTTCAGCACATCCACTGCGCTCACACATGTATGTTTAATTACACTAAACATAAAAAGGCGAATTGTGAATGAAAATATAGTAACCATGGCAATATAAGCTTTAGATACTAGGATGGGAAAACCTCAGTGGATTTCATTCCAGCAGAATTGTGTAAATAGTCATTTAACATATACTTTAACTTGCATTCATTCTCTATACTTAAGCTATTTGGTGGTAGACAGGTCATTGAATCAAACCCATCTTCTAGGAAACCAGACTAAAAGGTATCAGTTTAACATTTACTAAGATGCTGCATATTTACATTTGCCTCCTATTAATCTTTCTCAAGGCCATGGTCTAGATATTATTGCTGCAACTTGATTTCAGACATGTAGTTGAATCATAAGCCATCCTTTTTCCATCTTGGTTTTCGCCATTTGAGGATTTCATGGATCACTGAACCCGTCTCTGTGTCATATATTTATTAGTACCTCGCCGCCCAATGGCCGTGCCTCATCCCTTCATCCCACCCCCTTTAAGACATGGGAAGTGCTGAGGCACGGCCATTGGGCTACGCGGTGCGTGCAAGCCAGCCCCTTTAATTTCATGACCCAGACATCAGGAAGCAGTGGTAAGTCGGGGGAGGGGGGTTACTGTTATATCGGGGGCATAAGGATTTTCTGGAGGCAGAGTGCTCCATGATATGCCTTTCAACGCCCTTTATCCCACTCTGCCCGCAGAAATGCCTTTTAACCCCCTATATGCCACTCTGCCTCTAGAAATGCCTTATACCGCCCTATATGCCACTCTGTCCTATGATATGCCTTTTAACCCCTATGCCAGAGTGGCACATAGGGGTATAAGGCATTTCTGGAGGCAGAGTGGCATATAGGGTGTATAAGGCATATAGGGGGTTAAAAGGCATATCATGGGGCAGAGCGGCATATAGAAGGCTATAAGGCATATCAGGGAGGCAGAGTGTCATATGGCGGGTATAAGGCATTTCTGGGGGCAGCGTGTCAAGCCTGGGGCAGATGTGCATAACTGGGGGGGCAGGTTGGCAAATAAAAGGAATAAAAAAACAAAAAATTCCCAATCATAGCTTTTATTAAATATGAATAAAGAATAATGTTATTATGGTTTTCTTCCACTAAATAAAATGGAACTTTTTCATGTAAAATTTTTTGCAGTAGCAAATGTTTTGATTCCAAAATCAAAGGAGGGAGGCTTTTTAATAAAAAAAAAAAATCTCTGCTGCTGTGGACTACTCTTCCACTGATGCTCACCCGGCATTATGGTGGACACCGGGCTAGCTGAGAATCATAGGAATTTTAGTTCACAGCTAGCATCTGCACCTTTACTGTTGCTGCACTTCCCATGACGCCCAGCCAGGATCATGGAAGTAGTATGTCTGGCTGAGCCTTATGGGAATTCAAGTCAATGTGTTGGTTATTTTTAATATGCATGACTGTGCTGACAAAAATAAAGCGTGTTTTAAGTGGCGATGCGAGCGCGACATTCTAAAGTGCGATTGCTTGTATTGGTTCCGCGAGAAGTGCCCCTCTTTCACATTTTGAAATGTTGGGAGGTATGAGGTGTAAAGGCTGACCAGAATTCATATTCTTAAATAAAGCCTTAGAAATTCTTCCTGTATGTCCGTCAGCGTCTGACACGTGAAGCAGTCTGTATTTCATACATACCTGGTGTTTATAGATGTTTTGGATTGTATTTCCTTTTGTGTTCTCGTTATAAAATAAGTGCATGACATGTAAAGCTTTAACTAAACCACTCACTGAAATAAACACCCGGGGAGAAACACCAATGGTCAGATGAGCTTTAACAATTAATTTAGGTCTCCCGCTGCAGTTACACAGAGATATTTTATAGATCTCTTCATAAAGCCTATTTTTTCAGAATTTTCCGATATACATTTATAATACAATATCCATATATCTTCGAGAAGCTTGTCTGCTGGACGGTTTGAAGGATGGATATTATCAAAGAAACTTCCGGTATCCGGTAGCACTACAGGATGCGGTTCTATGACCAGACTGCCATTCAGGGGTTCTACAAAGAAATCTGTGAGATAATCATTGGAAGCCCAGGAAGGAGGAAGGATTAATGTTATATCTTTATGTTTGAGACACGGAGTTAAAATGTCAATAATTCTGGTGCTGAAAGGGCCGCAGAGTATAATAATTTGAGCCGATGACATTAAAACCGTTTCTGACATCATTTTCATGTTTTCAGATAGTTCTTGTAATAAACGAATTTTTACAGTAAAGGAAATACAAATTCCATAACTTGTCAGATACGCTCTCAGAGCCTGACTCTCTGTCTCTCCGGTGTCATCATCAACCGTGAGAATTCCCACCCAGGTCCATCCGAAATGTTTTAGAATCTTCAATATAATTTTATGATAGACAAGATAATTTTGAACAGAGCGGAAGAAATGCGGATAAACACGTCTATCACTCAGCGCATAGTCTGTCGCTCCATAACTGATCTACAAGATGGAAGAGAAAAGTGTAAACATTCTGCGGTAAAGGTTTCTAATAACAGCTGGGAGTCAGACATGGTTGTGATCTCACCATGAAATTGAATGCTAATGTCAGACAATACATGGAAGACCATTCAGTTTACTCACCTGTGCGTATCCATACACCCCTAGTAACTGTGCTATGGGAATGGTAGTAGTAGAATGGTGATCGCCAATAAATCCAGCCACGTTGTTAGAATTCGCACAAGAGTAATTAGGGACGGTCATGCGGGGGCCAGACAAAATCTGAAGAATGCTTTTCACAGCTTTTCTTTCATCTAAACAGGAGTCATATATATGATAACCCAGGGTAATATTTGGTAAAATGTTTGGGTCGTTGTTCAGTGTCTCAATGGCGAAAAGAAAGACCAGTAAATTGATGTAATCCATGGAGCTTGGCCTGTAAAGATAGAAGAATTAGATTAAAGCAGAAGAACATAGTCAGAGGTCTGCCAGATAAAAACACTTATTAAGACTTTGTAGGAATACCATGTTACCATCAACTGGCAAAGGTTCTAGCTTTAAACGAATGGCAAAACAGGTCATTGGTCAGTAGAGAGAACTAGCGTGAGTGCCGTAATTACCCTCACATATTTATTTAATGTAGGGCATGTCTTGCGGAAGATAAATCAAGGACCTTTGTGAAATATTTTTGTCTCAAGCCCATTCCTAGCCCTGCCTGAGATGGTTGCAAATGTCTGAATACAGTGGACAGTGATGGTCATGGCTGAGTCTGGTCCCACCCAGTACAACATGTGGCCCCTCTTCACAGATTGAAAATATCTATTTATTTTTTAAAAAAGAGAAATCCTCATAAAAATTCACCTTATACACTTCTTTTGACGAGAAAGATTTTATGAAATATAGGAATCCTTGGGAGGTACATAGTATATTCCCTCTATTTCTGTCTGTTCCCTCCTCAAACTCTCAATCTCTGTTTCTTTTCCTAATGTGTTTTCATTTTCTTGCCAATCCTACATAGTGTCAGTCCTAATGTTTCAAGATTTGGTTTAATAAAATAAAAAATAATCAACATTTCGGTTAACCTTTGTAGCCATTAGCATGCATTTATCACGTTCTCAAAAGGGGATGTCAGCTCCTTAGTGTAAAACACAATGACACTGTTTTACAGATACGTATTTTCTCCAATATCCTCATAATATTTTTTTAAATCTATATGGGTAGATTTACAAAAAGATATTAACTCTCCCAATCAAGTCAATAGCATAAAATTCTTAATATTGCAAGAAAAAACACATCTTACATTGTGTAACGTTAATTTCACAAGGCAGCCTAATAAAAAGTAATAATACAAAGTCATAAATATGTATATATTTACCTCAAAATAGCACTAGAGCATGTGTGCAAGTTATACCACGCAGGGGGAAATAAAAAATGTAATGTATGAAAACAGCTGGACAGCAACTGCATTAACTGCTTAACAGAGTCACTTCCCTTAGTTGTTTTGGGCTCTCTATAAAATGAATTTGTTCTGCAGATATTATTTTTATGGTTAGTTGTAGAACTTACATGACACAGACTATTTGGGGAGAAAAATGATCCTGTCCAGAAAAAAAAAAATTCCTCATTTGATTATTCACCGTGAGAACTCCTCCAATTATAAGGTCCCCATCTTTAAAATACTCAAAGTCTTCAAATGGTTTGATGACTTGCAGATGACAGGCCGGTGCTGGGCTCTGGATCTCAGATCTGCAGGGCGTCACACACAGGAGCAACAAACAAACGAGACATTTCAATGGAAGAGACCCAGCGATCAGCATCATGCAGCCCAGTAACCTGCCGAGTGCCAGAGAGTGTCTGCCGGGTTCGGTGGAATCGAGCACCGTGTGGGTCAGTGGCATCTGCTGCATCTGATATCATTGTAATGAACCTGAACATCTCGGCTCTTTTTATACAGTGCGGTCTCATTCATTGCAATGGAGTCTCAATATAGATGCAGGACTTTGTGTTTTGGGATCGCAATTCTATGTTGGTTTTAAATTATAAGAAAACCGCAGAGCGCCGGTAATTGTCTGCATGGACAGAAATATACAAACGCAGACTTTAATGTCTTTAGAGTATTAGTTAGTTTTAGAAGGAAGTTTCATTCATCGGCAGTTTTATTCCCTTTAATAATATTTATCGTTTTCTCAGATGTAAATGTTATTCAGCACTTTTAATTTATTATTGATTTTTCTGCATATGTAATGTTTTTTAAAATTTAATTCACGGAGGTTTTCTGATTGGATAGGATTTTATTCTATTTGAATTTTAAATAATATGATTTAATACAGAAATGCACAATTTGTGTTAATGTACCTTTTATATTCTAGTTATATTCATATTATCCAGCTCTGACATCCACCATTAGCATAGTGAGGACATTTTTTTTATTAAGTGTCCGTCACTTCCTTTAATCCCCAGGAAGTAATAACCCACTTCCTGGACTCTCCCTGCATTATATCAGAAGACTGAGCACAAGCCTATAGCGCTAGAGGTTGTTTACTTTGTGAAGCTGTTTCCAGAACTATCTTTGGTCAAAACATCAAACAGCCATCACATACAGCACTTCAGAGTCTTTCAATTAAGACTCAAGTTTGCAATGTAAGCGAATTGATAACTTGAGTTGCTGTAAGAATTTAGCAGTTAGGATCGTGTTCTGGGTCTTCTCCACATGAGTGAAGCTGGAGCCTTTGTACAACTTCTCTGGAAAAAAGACTCACTTGAGATGGCAGTGAATCATAACTGTGCTATGGGAATGGTAGCACCTGATTGGTGATCACTAATAAATCCATCCACCTTATTATAATTCATTATCAGTAATTAGGGACGTTGCGGCCAGACAAAATCAGTTTTTGGAAACACCTCATATTTTCATTTGTTTTGGCACTTACAGGGTTAAATATGAATGACGCGCATCGCTGTTTCATGGGTAGTTGCGCCCCAATAGCGTCCAGAAAAACTGCTCTACAAAAGTATATATTTTTTGAAAGATGACATCCCAAAGTATTTTAATTGGGGCATTTTAACACTTTTTATTTAACCATTTTAGTGCCAGTCCGTCCTAAACATTGCAGTAACATTTATTTTTTTCATTTTTAACAAACCCAATCTATCCAAACACAGTATTTCAGTATGTTTTACCCTGGTTACATAAAATTACTGAAACAACTCGTGATTTGTATTCAGAAACACCCCTCGAGTACAGGAATACCCCATATACATTATTACTATTATACTTTATTTATAAAGCGCCAACAGATTCTGCAGCGCCGTACAAGGTAAAAATTTTACAGATAACGACAAGTACAAAATGACAAGCATTTGACATACACATACAAGAGGAATGGAGCGGCCTGTTCCTGTAGGAATTTACGTTCTAGATGGATAAGGGGTGAGAAACAGGAGGTGAGGACTGCGTGGTAGTGAATGATGTTATTGTGGGGCGAGATAAGGGTTGTAAGTGGGTGAGAGAGAAGTTTTGATGTTTATGTCGGTGGTCGGCTTCCCTGAAGAGAAAAGTTTTTAGGGAGCGTTTGAAGGAGGGTAGAGTTGGTGAGAGTCGGACAGCATGGGGAAGAGAGTTCCAGAGGGTTGGTATTCTGGAACCCCAGGGTCAGATGCCAGGAAATGAATAAGGTCAGAGAGCTTAACTCGTCCCCTATAAAAGCACACAAAGTCTTCTGTATTTTCTTAGATTTATTAGGAAAGTCACAGAAATAAATGCACTTGTTGGTTGTATAGTGTTGGAGCTTCTCTAGAAGAAGGTGCTTTGTTATGAGTGGAAGCGCTTCTGCAAGGGGAAGGTAAAAACAGATTGCCTTGCAAGGGAGTAGATAATCAGAACCTCTCCTCACAGAGGCTGCTGAGATAGAATGTCCAGGGGAGAGATACAGGGGAACAGGAAAAACACCTAGGACAAACCAACTACTGAAAAGTTGCAGGGGAGGAGGAATAGCTCAATCTCAACTACGAGAATTGGAAAGTTGCCAGGGCTATAAATATTTTTTACATGGGGATTATGGGCGCAATATCAAGGTTACACATGCCATGGAACATAATTGACCGGTTTCTGATAAGAATATGGGTAAAATCATTTTTCTACATGGGGATTATGGGTGGAATATTATTATCTTCTCTCTCTTTTTTCTCTACTAATGGCCCTGACTATACACCCCACACCTTTCTCACTTTGAACTGGATGACATCGCCAGAATCTGTATTTTTAAACGGTATTTTAGTTTTCAGTCCTGACACTGCTGACATTTGACATCCAAAGATCCAAAACGCATAGCAAGCATCCCCTGCACAAAGAATTCGGCAACAACAGACGTACGTTTCAGCCATTTTAGGTCTGGTCTGATCACTTATCTGCCTTTTGGCCAAGATCTCATGTCTTATCCTAAGGTCCATGCCTATTGGATGCCATTGGCCGGGGGGAACTCCACTGGCAACCTGTACTATTCTGACCAGCCAATGACATGCAGAAGATGGTGTGATGGGTGGGATCAGTCTGATATGCTAATGCACAGTAGGAATTTCCTATAGGGGAGGCTATTTCAATGCTGTCTGTTCTTGGTCTGAGGAGCAGATCTCATGTTGTTTTTCTCAACTTAAGATATTAAGGGTATGCCTAGACCTGGGTCCCTAGCTTACTGTACATGAAGGGATGATAGCTGGACCATAGTAAACCTAGAATGAACTGATTGCTACCAGTATGCCCTTCTAGGGGGTTGCTAGATTCAGCTCCTCAATTAAGCCTTTTGTCTGAGCATTTGTGGTAAAGCTGGCCTGCTGGTTTTAATTATTCTTCATGTGTCTGAAGAAGCCTGCTAGGCTGCATTTTCCTGCCTGAGTAATATAAGGCCAGCAGAGCCTTTAGGTTCAAAGGGACCCTTTGCACATGGCTCTCAAACCTACATGAACAGCAGGGAGAGCTGGGTCTCTGAGCCTTCTTGGTGTAAAATAAGAAGTGTTAAAAGAAATTGGTACAAAAGTATGTCTGTGATTGCTGTATTGTTTGTGCATGGGTTGCTTGCCATATGTTGGGTCTGGGGTGCATGTATGTTTATGATCAGTCTGATATGCTAATGGTGAGGCTTTTTCTGTAATAATACAAGTGAGAAAAGGAATTGTGATGCTCAACCTGGTTAGGTACCTTCCTATAGGGAAGTGGTTCTCAGGGTATGCCCAGAGAGGAATATCACCCTCACTCTATCAATGAGCCCTATGAGAGGCTGACATGAACATCTGTGGTTGCTGTATTATTTGTATTTGGGAGACTGGCCGTGCATTATTGGTCTGGACTATCTTGATTGGATCAATCTGATATGCTAACGTGGAGGTCTTCTCTGTAATACTGCAAGTGAGCAAACAATGGTCATGTCTCTCCTGGGTATGTACTTTACTATAGGGGAGGTTATTTCAATGCTGTCTGTTCTTTATTTCAGATGAGGCTCCCATTTTGTTTTTCCCACCTTAAGTAATTAAGCGTATGACAAGACATGGGTGCCTGGCTCACTTCACATAGGGGATATCAGTTATGCAATGTTGATGAGGTCTATAAAATGCTGAAATGTGGTTTTTCTAGTCTTCTTGGCCTTTTGGTTTGGATTAAGTGAGTATCTGGGAGAGAGAAAGCATAAATCCCTGAGGTTGCGTTTTGTTTCCAGTCCTTTGTTCATGATGGTGAGTGTGCGGGGTTAAGTGTGCTTTGCCTTTTCTGTTGCACATGCTGGTAAGCACTTTTTATTTTTGTATATACTTGACCTGGATTTTTGGCTATCGTACATTTTTTGTCATACCAGCCTAACGGCCTTTTCTTCTTCGGGGAGCATGTTTTTGTACATAGTCTTTGTCCGCATGACTGCACGTGCATATCTGTTTTTTTGCATTTATAAATAATTATTTTTAATAAACCCGGGTATTGTACACGGTTTTGACACTTGAAAGCCAAGGTGTAGCTGGGTTCCTTAAGATGTGTCTTATACATGGGAGCTTTGTCAGAAGATTTACAGAGGTTCTAGCTTCTGCGTTGGCACTTAACTGAGCACACACAGCACCCTCACAGTGAAGCTCTGCACCTCGGGCTTCCAAAGAAAAGTTATTGGGGTAAGTGTTGCTTCTCGCCCTTTTGGCTAAGATCAAGCTTGGTCCTCTGGCCTTAGGGCTGGGATAGCATTAAGCCTTGCGGGAAGGGACCAAGAAGACCCTGCGACCCCCGAAGAAAATGAAGATGGGTACAAGGTGTCCACTTCAGCCTTACGGCACGCTTGGCGCTAGCCAAAAATTATATTGGTTTTGCTAGAGCTGAAATAGTTTATAAGATTGTCACCTGACGGTATAACTAGTTCAAAACTACCTAATGAAGTAAATATATTAAGCCTCCCATTAAGTTCCTTATGCTTCCTGACGAGCCTCAGCAATTACTTTACGCCAAACTCCATTATTATGAATTGCAGAACAGCCTCGGACAACATTAACCTTTCAATAACCATTATGGCTCTCCGTCGCCCCCTGCAGGCTCTAGCTCCATATGACTCTTTCCAATGACACATACACTGCTAGTCGTCACATAACGTCCTTGATACATCATGCGATTAGGACGTTATAGAAACCATAAGCAGCATATGTCTAAGAAGTCTTGTTCACCTGACGCAATATCTCTGCCATATAATGAGCTTCCAGGTCCGCGGACGTAAATGTGGCAGCTGGCTGTAGTGAGTTCCGATTATTAAAAACTACGGTTTAATTTGTAAGTCAAATGTCTGATATTCCCCTAGTTAATGATGGTTTGATGTTTTATTATCTGTGTTAAAAGAATAAAGGGTCATCTTAACTGACATAACGCAAATGGTCTGAATAATAATAATAACAACAACGATATCTTATTATTTTAACTACAATTATTATTATCATTATTATTAATTTAGAGGTATCCTGTATCATAGTGTTATGTGAACGGCTTTATTCATTACATGTAAAGAGCTGCACTTTGTTTGTGACGAGCAGATGGTTAACAGCAAAGCTCAGCGTCAATTTCCAGAGGGAACGGCTGAGACTTTGATCTTTTCTCTGCTGTAAGAAAGTTCCTGGTTATTTCATCATCTGATTTTCCTCTGAGGGTAATTCCCGGGTCGCCCCTGTAATTACATATCTGGCGAGACGCATTTATTCAAGGATCTGTATGCGAAACCAGAATAAAGTCCAAGAAACTTTTCAATAACAAGCAATATGAATCATCAATCTCCACCTTTTTCTGAGGCTGAATTCCCAGGAGGGATATGCAGTTCCCTTCTTACCACCCAAGGCAAAGCCTTGGATGCACCAGTTCTTCGAAGACATACAAGCAATACAGAAATGACAGCATTACATGGCCAATACCCCCTTCCATGCAGTGAGCCAGGGACCCATGTCTGGGCATATCCTTAATAACTTAAGGCGAGAAAAACAATATTGGAGCTTCTTCTCAGAGAACAGACAGCGCTGAAATAGCCTCCCCTATAGGAAACTTACTACCCCGGAGAGGCATTTTTATGCTCAGTATTACAGAGAAGACCTCCACGTTAGCATATCAGATTGATCCAATCAAGATAGCGCAGACCAATAATGCACGGCCAGTCTCCAAATACAAATAATACAGCAACCACAGATATTGATTGCAGCCTCTCATAGGGCTCATTGATAGAGTGAGTGTGATATTCCTCTCTGGGTATACCGTGAGAACCACTGCCCTATAGGAAGGTACATAACCAGGGGGGGGCATCACCATCATCATTCTCACTTGTATTACTACAGAAAAAGCCTCACTATTAACATAAACATACATGCATTCCAGATCCAAAATCAATCCATTGACAAGCAGTCCATGCACAAAGAACACAGCAACCACAGACATAGCTTTTTTGGTAATCTCTTTTTACACATCTAATTTTACACCAAGAAGGCTCAGGGACCCAGCTCTCCACGCAGGTTAGAAAGCTGTGTGCAATGGGTCCTTTCGAGCCTAAAGACTCTGTGGGCCTTTCATTACTCAGCCAGGAAAATACAGCCTAGCAGGCTTCTCCAGCCATGTGAAGAGTAATTAGGTGCAACAAGCCTGCTTTACCACAAGTAGCCAGCCAAAAGGCTTAATCAACAAGCTGAACCTAGCAATCAGCTCATTAAAGACTCCAGAAGTAAGCCACAACCTTCACTGTGGTTAAGCTACCACCCCTACATGCATAGTAACCCAGGGACCGAGGTCTAAGCATACCCTTAATAACTTAAGGTGAGAAAAACAACATGGGATCTTCTCAGACCAGGAACAGAGCATTGAAATAGCCTCCCCTATAGGAAATGCCTACTCTGCATTAGCATATCAGACTGGTCCCACCCATCACACCATCTTCTGCATGTCATTGGCTGGTCAGAATAGTACAAGTTGCCAGTGGAGTTCCCCAGGGCAATGTCATCCAATAGGCATGGACCTTAGGATAAGACATGAGATCTTGGCCAAAAGGCAGATAAGTGATCAGGACAGACCAGACCTAAAATGCATAGCAAGTGGCTGAAACGTACGTCTGTTGTTACTGAATTCTTTGTGCAAGGGATGCTTGCATATCGGATCTGTACTTCCCTGATGGGTGGGGCCAGTCTGATATTCTAATGTAGAGCCCTTCTTTGTAATGGTGCAAGTGAGCAAAATAATGGTGATGGACTTCCCGTTCTTGGTCTGGGATGAGGCTCCCATGTTGTTTGTCTCGCCTTAGGTTATTTCAAGTATGACCAGACATGAGTCCCTGACTCACTGCAGTTATCTAAATATCAGCTGTGCAACAGTGGTAATGGATGTGAGAGGGAGAAATGTATAAATCTGTTGGTACTTATCTCTCTCGCTTTGTAGCCTCTGATTTTAGATCAAGCCTTAGGACTGTGATTAGCCGTCACCTAGCATGGATCTGTTGGGGTGCCTAATTTTGCTTTTTTAACAAAATATTTATTTTTTATATCACGTTGTACAGTTTGTTAAGCACATCGTATTCTCCTTGGATCCCCTCATGACGCACTTTTTATACACCCACTCTTAAATTGCCCCGGCCGTCGACTGGCATTGGAGGGTGAATTTTTTAACTTACCAGCCATTGGTGGATGGCTAACTAATAAAAAAATGAAAAGCGCTTACCGGCACGCGCCACTTATTAAGATTAAGTGTGCTTAAACTCACACAACACCATCATGTACTGCACCCAGTCTTGGACCAAAAACTGAGGACTAATTGTGATCTCAGGTTTCAAGCTTTGCCTCTCTAACAAGTACTCACTTGATATTAGCTCAAACACCCCCACAAAACTGCAGCCTTTCATAGCTTTCCTCAGCATTGTATGGCTGTTTATAGGCAGGGAGACAGGGACCCATGTCTGGTTATACCCTTAATAACTTAAGGTGAGGAAAAACAACTTGAGAGCCTCACCTGAGATAAGAAATGGACAGCATTGAAATAGCCTCCCCTCACTTGCGCCATTACAGAGGAGACCTCTTCATTAGAATATCAGACCAATCCCACCCATCAGGCCAGTCCAGACCCGAAATGCATGGCTGGCTTCTTTTGCATGATATAATTTTTTTTTATTTAACATTTTTTTATTAATACATACAAATGCTAAACAAGTTGATGTCTGTTTTAATATATACGTTGTTAGAGACATTCATAAAATCAGAAAGACAAAAAGCAGAACTGCGACCCAGCTCAGAGTAATACACGTACCGTACAACATGAGGTTAACGAAACGCTCAGAAATACAGTAAGAGCAGCGTCCAATTATAATTCCAGACGTGGCACATATGGTTTAGCACATTAATGGAAGCAATCTGGAGAAATGGGGTAGTGCAGCAACTGGCATGAATGAGAGGAAATACTGAATAGGGTTGAGGGGGGCTAGCCCTCAGTCCCTGGACTGCCCATTGACTAGCACCCCAAATCAGATGTAGATAAAGCTGTGGCAGTCACAAACCGTGATCTGTTCTCTCCCTCTCCTCAAGGCTATCAAACCATAACGCACCCTTTCCACAGTATTCATAAGCTTTATCAGTGCAGTATGGCTGACAGCCCACTAGGTACAGTGAGTCAGGGATCCATGTCTGGGCAAACCCTGAATAACCTAAGGCGAGGAAATCAACATGGGCACCTCATCTCAGATTGAGAATGGACAACACTGAAATAGCCCGCCTTATAGGTAGGTGTCTGCTCAGGAGGAAAATCGCCATTCTTTTGATCACTTGCATACAGAGAAAACTTCTTCATTAGCATATCAGATTGCTCCCACCCACCATGTCAGTCAAACCCAAAATGCACAGCAAGCCTTGGCTTCATGAGGAATACAATATGCATTGCAGGCTCTCATAAGTCTTGGTAGTATGGTATGGCTGATATCACTCTAAATAGAATGAGCCAGGGACTGTGATAGGTTCATACCTTTCCTCCCATGTAATGTCTTAAAAAGTGGTTATTCTCCACCCTAAGTGATAAGTTACCAAATTTCAATTTTATACATGTGGATAGGTCTCACATTCAATAGATGAAATCGTGAGCACAATTATAAGAAAGGACTGAGAATTCAAAATAATCATTATTTATTTAAAAATAATAAAAATTACAGGAATCCAAAATTAAAACAGAGTATAACATAGAATGCCTATTAAAACTTATATGCATAAAAAATAAAAATAAACATACCAGTCAGTCTCGATATGAAGTCTAGCTTCAGTCTCTCGGTCTGCCCCAGAGTATAAACAAAGGTCTGCATGTATATAAGGTTTTGTAATTAGACCTGCGTATCGCTGCCTCAAAAAGAGTACTAACGGTCATAAAAAACTCAGGAGAGAATCAGGAGAGGAAAATCACCAAGGCCAAGCTGCTGATCATTTTTACAGAATAGCAAAAACATTCTAATCTTAAAACATAAAAAAATCTTATGTAACAGAAACTACTAGTACTGCGTAGTTAAATCCTTAACCTTAACTCTACTGAGGCCTGTAACAGTCATTAACCCTAACGTCTACCGAGGCCTGTAACAGTCATTAACCCTAACGTCTAC
>VKOC01049101.1:0-11037 GCA_009364415.1 Spea multiplicata
TTAATATATATGGGCAGCAGGGGCATCAATACACAAGGGGCAGAAACACTAAGGGGGATATAAACGACAATGCAGTGTGAAAAATCCATCCTGATGTAGATGTCTGTGACATCTACATGTCCTGGTGTGTGTATAGGTGTTGGTGTGGCAGAGCCTGTCCTGGTGTGTGTATAGGTGTTGGTGTGGCAGAGCCTGTCCTGGTGTGTGTGTTCAGTTGTCAGTGTGGCAGAGCCTGTCCTAGGGTGTGTGTTTGGGTGTCAGTGTGTCAGGGCCTGTCCTGGTGTGTGTGTGTCTGTGTGACAGAGCCTGTCCTGGTGCTGTTGTGTTTGGTTGCTGGTGTGGCAGAGCCTGTCCTGATGTGTGTGTGTCTGGGTGTCGGTGTGACAGAGGCTGTGTTGGAATGTGTGCCCTCCTGAAGTTGTAGTGACTTCAGGGGACAAAACGTTCAAAACGACAAGACGTTCAAGGCCCTGAAATCATTTAGTGGAAAAGTTATTTATTCTGTTATAATATTTATTTCAAGGATTAGTCGCACTCAGTTGTGGCTTCAGGCTTCCCGTGTTGAATGACCAAGTATTATTTTAGCCCAATAACAAAGTATAATTCCATAGCACATTTCTTTTGGAAATTATGAATGCCCCCCCAGTTTGACTGTGGTATCTTGTGTGCCCCCCCTATATATTGTTTCTAGAGTCGCCACTGCGTGTAAACTAACCAGATTTTGTGAGCAAAACAAAGAAGCAACACAAAGAAGCACTCACTTACAGTATATAAGTAATGTTGGGATGAAATGTAGATGTGGTTTGGCTATTTATCATACTGTGTCCACATCATTTAACATAATCAAAGCAGGAAACAACCAAGCTGAAACATGTAATGTTTCTCTAATTACACATTACTAACATTTTAATTAAAGGTTAATATTCAGTGAAATAAATGTTTGGTTTAATATAAAGATAGTTTAGTAGATATATTTTATAACATTTAATGCAGTTACAGCAAAATACTTTAAAATAACTTTAACTGTTATTAGGACTGGTTCAGGACACAAAGGGCAAACAATAATTTGGTGACAGCAGTCTAAATTAGAGGACAACACCCAGAATACGCAGAGATATTGGTCACCCTTCTCAATGGGTCATTGGAGATTTACTGACTCATTGGAGAATTCAATTCACCATCCCAAACAACAGAACTAAAGGCACATTAAATATGAATGTTGCTTCGCCTCTAGTTGAAAAATGTTAACTGCCTTCTCCTGATTTTCCATTTAAAGATAACTATCCATTTGTTCATCATTTTGCCCAGCTGCATTAATCAATACAATGAGTTCCTTTGGCTTGCTGCTAATTTTAGGATGGAGCTTGTGCTCCCTGCATTTTAGCTTCGAGTAATTTAGTGAATACCTTAAGAGTTATGGGGTTTTGTATTGACTGTATACACGAGATAGCACTAAAATCTTAATTACACTCATGACTGAACAGGCAACCAGACTTCAATAAGGATGGCCTAATTCGATTTACTAATATATGGTAACATACCATAATTATTATAAGTGATATTGATGTAAGTTCTGTGCGCATTTTGCGCATTTGTTAAATACTGGTTGATCTCTAGGTAGTGTAAAAATGTATGATTCATTCACTTTTGTTAGTATCATTCTTTAAGGTGAGCAGTACCTTTATGTGAAAATTGTACCAATCTGAAGTGGAACTTGCATGATACACATCATTTGCCTTATTGGAAATAATCCAAGGCAAATTCTAGTTATTATAGTTATAGTGTTTATTTTGATCCATTATACAATCACATGAAAACTGAATGGTCAAATGAACATCATTGCTTAAATGAAATCAAAAGATGTATAAACAAAAAGATCACAAGATGTCAAAAGTCCATACCTTCTGTTTTAAAAGCCAACTGGCATTCAATCCCAGTTAAAATTCAGTCTGTATTTAACATAGACATTTACAAAATAGAACCCATAGCAAGCAGAGTATAGCTAAAAAAATAGAATCCATAGCAAGTAGAGTAGAGATGGTCAGGCTGGTGTCACATTGAGCAAGCGTGTATCAATCTTCTAGCTCACCTCTTGCACCATTGGGTTCTCACACATTCATGAAGGATACATAGGAGGAGATAGCTGGGCCTAGGTCTAACTAGGGAGCTGCTCAACTTGTACTCCACCTCATTTGGCATACCTACTTCTAATTAAGCCAGTTAGAAGTTAGTAAAAGTTGGGTTTTTATGCAGCTGATGTTGAGTTTTGGTGGACTATATTGGTTGGTGGACTTTGTTGGTTATCTTTCCCGTGAGATGCAGAACTTCCTACGTCCGTGGTTTTCTAGACAAACTAATGAAAATATTTCATGGAAAGACCAGATTTCAGCACATTATGGGGGCACAACAATCTTATTAGTTTTAAATGTATGTCTAGGTTGCATTGATTGAGATAAATAATTGGTAATTGTTCTTTTTGTGTTTATTTTCCATTAGCATCTAATTTTCGAGCCGTCCACCTTAGAATAGTTTTGTTACAATTATCTTGGGAGAATGTTAATACTTTCCTTGCACTTTAAGGGAAATTAACAACCAAAGAAAAGTAATGCTTTAAGGGGGAAATACTTCTGTAACAGATAAAGCAAACCTAGACCAGGGTCATCAGTTCAGTGTTTTCTACTAACTTTAACATCTGGGATTTGCATTTAATAATGTGGCACATATTAATTAGTCAATTTGAAGATTTCATTTTCCATGTTAATTCCTCTACGAATGATATGCCAGAATGTTTTCTCACCTTCATTTCTCATTCAATAGATCCCAAAAAAGCTTAATTAGTATAACAGGATTATATAATTTGGCTGGTGATGGCTACTTTTTTACGCATAACAATAGTGCAACCATGGGAAATCTATTTATCTCATTATTAACTGTCTGACTTTGTGGTGATCTGTGAAAATGTTCTTCAACACTGTGTATTATTTAATAAACCACCTAAAACTCAGATGAACAATATCTGAAATTTAAAAACCCATCATTACAAGTTGTCAAAACATTTTAGCAATCTCTTAGAAATGCATATTAATGTTATGCAATTATTTACGTAATGATTTTTAGTGTTTGCAGTAATAAAATATAGCTGGTAAAAGGGTAACAACTCAAAGGAAAAAAACAAATGTCTGTCTTTGAGCCTTAAATAAAGTATAACTGTGTATAACTTGTAATTGACCAAAATGGTCAAAATGGCTGTATCTCTGATGTGCGTGTGAAACAAACATCCACAAATGCCAGTTTTGTACAACAAATAAGAGAGCAGGTCCAGACTGGCCATCTGTCCTGTGGCCAAGAGAGCCACAAACCTGCATTTACTGCTGCTTCAGCGCAGATCAGATGCTGAAGTATGTGGCCGCTGGCTGGATGTGCATTGCTGTGCTTTGTGAGGATATAAAAGCGCGCCCTGTGAATACATGGATACACTCAGCGGACACATACATGCCAATTAGCAGCCCTTGGTCTTGAGGTGCCAAGACCCCAGTCTGGTCCTGAAACAGAGACATCTTTAACACTTTATGTGTGGCTGGTAACAAGTACCTATCGAAGTCATTAAGGGAAGATGTCATTATTGCCAGCTTCAAATGGACCAAAGACCTTAAGACCAGGAAATCCTTCTTCTCCGCAAATGCTGCAGGGACCTAAATAACACAAATGTGTTCAATAACACTTTCTCTATCCGCCTTTTTGTGACCCTGGGACCCCCAAAATCAATATATCCCATTACTGATAATCAGTAGAGAGGTTAAGATCTAAAAACGTATATTCACACTATGCCTCTGACTGGTCTATCTTGGGAGTATTATGGCATTATTTACGCCACGTCCATGTAATGCACCTATGGCTGGAAGCCTTAAAGACATTAAGGTGAAAGTCAGTTTAATTGTATGATATACACTGCAATACAAAGCCATTTTACTAATATGTCAATGTGACAGTTTTTGTATTTGTATTTGTTTTATTACAGCTTTTACTCTATTAATTTCCATTCTGTTCCATATTAATATGTTAACAGAGGTTATGTTTTATTTTATGGCCCCTATTTCCTTTTATGTTGTGATACTAAGATACGTTTCCTTTTACAGCACTTTATGTTTAATTAGTAATATACAGCATTATCGTTACTCTAGATACCAATAAGCACAATCTCCTGTAATGTGCAGGCCTTGCGTGGTAAGTAGGTGGGACTTTCCCCAAAATGGACATCTTTAAGCCACATTAAGGACCTACAAACCTGCCTTCATCAGTTTTGATCTTTAAACATGATCACAGATAATACTAAAGTGCTGTGTGCAGGGGCAAATGTAGTGCAGGCTGCCAGGTCCTGTGATTTATCAGCCACTGGCCTTGAAGTGCGATGGTGTTTTTTCATTGCCAGTCTAGTCTTCCTATGGACTCATAAAGAGCATTTTACAAGTGTCAAGGATTTCTAAAAAAACTCCAATAATGGAATCCAATGATGGTCCAGTGGAATGTTCAATGATTTAATGATTAATGATAAAACATAAATATTCCCAAGTTGCTGCTTTTCTATAAATGCAGGAGCAGCCAAATGGCTAAGATTTGGTAACTAAAATGCTGAGGGGTTCAGGACTTGATGTATAAGTAGTATATAGAACACGGCGTAACTAGAAGCCTCAGGGCCCCAGTGCAAGAATCTGTTAAGGCCCACCCCAACCCCCCTAAAAAACATGATTTTATCTTCTCACAGTATCTACCCCTCTTCGCCTTCTAATACTATTACCTCTCCCCACGAATATCTACCCCTCTCTCCCCTTTTTTTCTCATACTATCTAACCGCTCCTACACACTTTACTACCTCCTCTCCCCCTTCCATCACACTACTAAGCCCTTTTCCCCTTCTCGACTATCTACCCTCTCACACTAATCTACCCCTTCTCAGCCCCTCTTCTTCGCCTATCCACCCTCTCCCTACCCCTCATCATATTACCCTCTCCCTACCCCCCCTCCCTTCTCACTATCTACCCTCTCCCTACCCCCCCTTTGTATGTCACTTACCGTGCAGTCCTGTGGTGGGACCGCAAGGCCTCTGTCTCGCTGCTCTGCCGCAATGCGTTCAGCTTCACTGCTGAGCATAGCCTGACAATTTCAGTGTTTTTTTTATTTTATAGACAGATAACAATACATACATAAATAAAAATAAAAGCAGAAAATATGCTATTGAGTCTTAGGAGCAGTGTTTACATCACCCTCACAGTAAACACAGCAGTTGCTATTTGACACCACAAGCATTAGAACACTCACAGTAAGGATCAAAGAGATGCGTGTAGACATTCTTCCTTGTAGTGTAGAGGTGACAGTATCGATAGGAGTGAAGTGCAACCATGTCACTTCGGGCACTGTGCAGTATTTGTCACGTCACTTTTAACAACACCTGCAATGTGACAGCCTTTTTGCTGCGGACACCTTTTCCATCAGGAGTGCATGCAGCAATGGTTTTATGCGGCTGCAAGACAAACTTGTCCACAGTGCCGAACCGTGGTAGTCAGCAGCCAAGATATAGTCCAAAAATTATTTTTTGAACTAGTTGAAGAGGATCCAGAAGAGCTGAGGAATGAAGTGGACAGAGTGTATGCCCATCGTCTCTCAAAATAGAGGGAGCTGACAGGATGGTTCAAAGCGGCATGCTCACTATATGAGGAGGTGAATGAGAAAAAAGCTCAGTTACAAGCTTTAGAGAATAATTTTAGGGACATGACAAACTCATACTCAGGACTGGAAGAACAACTAAGGCTTCTGTATCATGAGCAAGCAGAAACCAAAGCCATCATGGAGAGAACCATCAGTCCCGCGATATTTGAGAGACCAGCTCCCACTGGATATCAGCGGCCGAAGCTCCGTCGCCCTGGTGAATTCCTGCAGAAAACCTTTAGTTTCCCTGCAGTGTCTGTGGAAGCCACCAGTCCTACTGTATTTGGGATGTCATCTCCAATTGGAATCCAGAGGCCCAAGCTTCGCCCTCCTCATTACATGGGACCATCTCTTCCTTTATTTCAGCGTCCTCAATAAAACAACTCAACCACTTCTAAATGTTAGGTGGTTTGAACCCTTGTAGTTCATAATAAATTAACTTGTTAGGATCTTATAATTTGTTGTGCTAGTTCTTAATTTTGTATTTCTCTGGTCCAAAGAAAATCAAAAACTGCTTGGTATAGACATAATATTAAGTGAACATATATGGAGGAATGTCACCTTAGAAAGGAGAAGGGAGATACTTAATGTCTTAAATTTTTGGGATGACTCCTAGATGCAAACCAAATTTATCAAGCCCTGCATATATCATATACACACGCACTCATTTATATCACTCAGCTTGGGATCATGGGATCTCTTGACTGCCTGTTCAAATGAATAGCATGATTATTCAAAGTCATACAGTTCTTTTCAACTATTCTTTCTATGTAAAGGCTTGGATGAGGAAAGCTACTTTCAAGAGTGATATTTAATATGCCAGTTCTGACAGCTTTGGCCACATAATGTAGACTAATATCTTCAAAATAAATTACAATGATTACAAAACAAGAAGCACGAGTTACAATTTTAGTAAATCAGTTCAGAGAGGCTGAAATATGGTATGAAAATGAAATGCTGCATTTACATGACACTTTAATCACTTACATTTATAGTGGTATCTTTCTTGAGCTAAGGACTTGTTGGACAAAAAAAGGTGGTGCAACCTAGGACTTCTTAGCAGTTCTTGTTGGATGAATTAGGGAACCACTTCTTGTTACCATAAAAGATGGACATCAGTGCAGCAAACAAGGTCTGCTTCACTGACAAAATAGCATGATGCTATGATTATATATTATTGTTTAGTTTCCCAGGTAGAAAGCATCTAAAGAAATCTAGGAGAACACATTTCCACCATTGAATTTACCATGATCATGTTTTTTTCATCAGCAGTGAATTTTATATAAGTTTATATGGTCACTGGTCAATGGTTTAATTACCAGGATTTACCCAGCCGTGGCTATGGAACTCTGGCTCGGCTATGCGTAGAATATTCCCGGGGATGTTTTAGATGCTGTCACTCTGGGTCCTGAGGTCAGACCATGTCGCTTTTTGGAATATAACATCCTTATGAATGTGCCAGGCTGTCTGGAAGCCATGGGATTATACATCTGATCCAATTATGTTTCTCTGTATAAACAGCTGTGCTTGTTCCAAATAAAGTCATGTTTTCACCTCAACACTGGTGCTGTCTGATGCTTGGGGTGGGCTGCTGTATTAACTCACTGTCCTTTTCAGTACAGTACATGCGCTGAATACGCAAAGCTACGGCTAGCCACACCGCTAACGCAGCTCTGGTGTAGCGGCATCCCCCTTCTCTCTACAATGCTGGTTCCCTCTGGAGATGAAGGGGGTTAACCACTGGTGTCCCGGCAGGAGGAAGCCTAGTTTGATGAGCGTACCCAGTCGGGGTACAGGGCATCCCATCACATGATGGTTTTGCTTTGCATTTTTCTTAATGGTTGCTGGTCATTTCTCAGACAACCATTATCAGATGTCATTAAAGCTTTTAAAACAGAGCAAACTTTCTTTTTATTGCCTGTTTGCCTATTGCATTTATTTGTGTTATTAGGCAGTCAATGTGGCTGCATCCTATTCTGGCTATATAGAAAATAGCATAGAAAAATAAAATTGTGCCAGGTGACCAAACTTTTACAGATGTTTATCAGCTCAGGGTTCAAATTAGTCCCTCTCACTTTTTTTTGGTTCCCTCACCTCCAGTATAGGGTTATACGTTTCGAGTGACTACATCACAAGTCTAAGAAAATAATAAGAGTTCTTTCATAGTCAAAACAGAAACAGACAATGTTGATCTACTCATTCCAGTTAAATGTATATGTAATTTACAGTATATGTGCAGAATTAACAAAACGTTCCATAAGCAAAGCTATGGTTTTATATTAAACGCATTTTTCCAAGTGTACAGTGTTTTTTTTAACAGTTGTGAAAATTTTGTTGCTGAACATTTCGTTTTCATTTTTTTCTCAAACTGCAGTCGGTCTGCTTCTAAAAAAGATTACACATACTGCAGGTCAGCATAATTTTTGAAACCACACCAAGAAGCTGTCTCATATATTTTAAATCCTAATGCAATATGCAGAGAGTTGGTCCTCTATTCCCTTGTTGCATATTTTACAAGGATGAGCAGGCACCACAAATGCCAAGTATTGTCAACAAGTATCCGATTATCACTCCCTGCACATACGACCTGTACCCCGACCGGGTACACCTGCCAAACGTTGCTTCCTCCGCCCCATGGCCAACCGGACACCAGCGATTAACCCCTTCACCGCCAGACAGAACCATTGTTGCAGAGAGAAGGGGCTGACTTAACCACTGTGGCTAGCCGAAGCGGAGATACACCGTGGGGCTATTGTCCTGAAAAGGACAATAAGTGATCATAGCAGAGGACACAGCTCTTCAGGAACCTCAGCGGCACTGTAGTATACGGAAGTATAGCAATGCAGCGCTCTACCGCACTAATAAGGGCAGTGCAGAGGCTTACCTCAATAACAAGACAGGACTCGTAGTGAGGTAAAACAGGGACTCTTTATTTAGGAAACACATGGGCTTATATACAGGTTAGGTGACATACACACCATAAATGATGTCCATATCTTCCCGCCCAGCCCAAACAGTCAGGCCCCACACTTAGGCCACCGAGCCCTGCAATGTCCGTACAGCTTTAAACCATTGTTTTCGGGGTGATCCCAAAAGAGCGGCGGCGATTCCGGGGTACCGATGGATAGCTCGGGGTTCTGAGGATATCCTGTCCAAAAAGACGGGACCCCGAGCGGCAGCCGTTCAAAATTTCCCCTGGACGGACCGCGAGATAGCAAGTATGTGCGATAATCGTGCCGACTGAAATAGATACAAAGTATTTAAAGGGAAATAATTGGCAAATTACAGATTAGTATATAAAGAAGCAATTTCCAACCCACTGAAACTGGAGATTAGAAGTTTTATAATAATTTAGCAGCTGCAATTTTGGTTAAAATCGGTATTAGATGCATTATGTCCTTATTGTTCACTGCTACAAGAGTTTTCCTTGCTAGAATACCTGGTATTGTGGAGAAGAATACATATTGATTTAGGAATGTAGCATCAGTTTAGTTAAACAAAAAATAACAAAAGAAAAAAACTAAAGAGGGCTTTAACGGGCATATAATAGGGGTGACGAATAAATATAAAAATAATATTTCTATTTTTAAAACTGATTTAAATTATTTTATTGTGTATACCAGTGCAGAAAAAGCTATTTGACCCCTGCTCATTTTGTATGTTTGCCCACTGAACAAGCATATCAGTTTTATAGATTTTATAAGTATTAAAAATTGATTTGCAATTATACTTAAAAGGGAGTGCTCCATAAATCTCACTTGTTACCTGTATAAAGACACCTGTGGTCTGGCAGGGCCGCCCTACAATGGGGCCAAACTGGGCAATTTGCCCCAGGCCGGCACTTTAAGAAGGCGGCACTTTTGCCACCTCAGCGGTTTTTTTTTTTGTGAAGCGGAAGAGAGAGAGAAGGGCGCCGAGTGTTTCGGCGCTCCTGCATTACAAGCCGGCACCGTGGCAGAGCAGGGAGACTCTTACAAAGGACTTTGGACTTTGCAGAGAGGACAAGGTGCCCCCTCCTGACCCTCTCGCTAGACGCTGAGAAGGCGTTCGATAGGGTCAGCTGGGAGTATCTAAATGCTTCATTGGGATTATTTGGTCTAACGGGATGGATATATAAAGCTATTACAGCCCTTTATACCAATCCTAGTGCCCGAGTAGTTGGATCAGGATTGTGCTCTAAGTGGTTTGATCTTCAGAACGGCACCCGCCAGGGCTGTCCTCTGTCACCCATACTTTACATTCTCTCCCTGGAACCATTCGCTAACAGAGTCAGAAACAATCATCATATTTCAGGCCTCAAAATTAACGAACAAGATTATAAGATTATGTTATATGCAGATGATGTTGTAGTCTCCTTATCCAATCCCATAAATTCTATGAGTTATTTTCTCCAAGAGGTAGATACATTTAGTAAGGTTTCAAATTATAAACTAAACCTGGATAAAACGATACTTCAGGCTAAGAATTTAGACGAGGTAACTATGAAGACTTTTTACGAAAGTTTCTCTATAACAAGCAGAATTAACGAATTTGAATATCTAGGGATATGCATACCAGAGAAAATAGAAGAAATAGTTGAAAAGAATTTTCTCCGTCTATTAAGACTCTCAAACCAATTATTAAAAGATTGGAAGAAAGTGGAATTATCGTGGTGGGGTAGAGTTAATGCCATTAGATCTTACTTATTGCCAAAATGGATATATTTATTTCGCATGCTCCCCCTAAAATTTCCACAAAGTTGGCTCTCAATGATCCATTCCAGTTTTATTAATTTCGTATGGAGAGGTAAAATTCCTAGAGTTAAAGCTAGTCTTTTGGGTCTCCGGACTAGAGATGGCGGGATGGGATTTCCCATGATAAGACTATATTACGAAGCTAGTATTTTATTTCACATCTGTAAAACTTACCAAAACCATTCCAAAGAAGAAAGCTGGTACAAAATAGAACAGAAAGCTTTAGAGAGCAATAGGTTAAACAATCTAATCTGGTCTACGAAAGACAGAGCAAATATACACCAAATTAAAGGGAAAAATAGTATCCTGGATAACATCCTAACAGAGTGGATGAATATTAAAAAGAGAATGGGAATAAAAGATAAATTGTTAGATTCTTTAGATATACATCTACTGGAAACATCTATAGATGATATCTCCTTATACCAGTGGAGAGGGGCGGGGCTGCAAAAGATAGGGGATTTGGTTGCGCAGGGACAAATAATACCATTTCATATTCTTAATGAGAAATACCATCCAAGGAAAATATCCATTTTTACTTATTTGCGAGTTAAAAATTTTATCAACAAACATGTCCTGTCTACTCATAGAGAGGATCTCC
>VKOC01049102.1:0-12150 GCA_009364415.1 Spea multiplicata
TATGTGTATGTCTGTATAGGCAGTGTATATGTGTATGTCTGTATAGGCAGTGTATATGTGTATGTCTGTATGGGCAGTGTATATGTGTATGGGCAGTGTATGTGTTTATATAAGGAGTGTATTTGTCTTATAGTGTATACGTCTTTGTAAGTATGTGCAAGGGCAGTGTATATTTATGGGGAGGCGTGTGTGTGTGTGAGCAGTTTATGTATGTTTGGGCAGGCGTGTATAAGGGTAGTGCATACGTGTGAGTACTAGCAAGTGTGTATGTGCAGGCAATTGCAGCGTAGATATGTGTTTTTGTGGGCAGGCATGCGTAAGAGCAGTGCATGTGTGTATGAGCAGGCATGTCGTACTCAAAGGGAAGAGAATGATTCCCTGTAACACATGTTTAACTCAGGGGCGCCTAGGGTTAAATCCAGGCCTATTTCTGGTTAAAATGAGTGCGTGTGTCACTGTATGTAGCATTTGGACACTTGGTCTAGGGCATCACTAATACAAAGCACCACGTGTTAATCTAGGGGTATGCAGAGATGTGTTTGAATGTGTCTGGGTATGATAGCGTATGTTTGTGTGTATGTTATTGTGCACATCTGTTTTTATGGGTATGTTAGTATGTTTCCAGGTGTGTTTTGGTGGGCATGTGTCTAGGTATATTAGGGTGGGAATGTTTTGGGGGTGTATTATTGTGTGTGTGTGTATGTTATTCAAGTGTTTAAGTGTGTGGATATGTTCCTGTGTGCATGACGTGTTAGGAGTCTTAGATGGTTCCTTCAATACATCATAGTAGTCTCTGTGGCCGGGTCCAGTGGGGTCCATCTGTGGTTGTAAGATTTTTCTGTTTCTGTGGGAATTTTCTCCCACTCATCCAGTAGAACGTTTTATGAGCTGAAGGCGATAAACCAAGACATTTTGGACAGCACTATGCTTCTAACTTTGTGGGAACAGTTTTGGGGAAGGTCCTTTTCTATTCCATCATGACTGCCCCAGTGTACAAAACAAGGTCCATAAAGCATTGGTTGAAAAAATTCCCCACAGAAACTCTCCAAAATCTTGTGGAAATCGTTCCCAGAAGAGCGGAAGCCATTATTGATGCAAAGGGGGGCCAACTACATATTAATGCCTCTGTATTTATAATGTGATATCATCCCTGTTGGTGAAATGGTCAGGTATACCCTACCAGTAAAATGCTATCCCCCCCAGATTTTTAGGGGTTCCTACGCCCATGTCATTAAGGTAAGCGGTAAACCATACAAAACTAGGAAGATAACCTGTTTTCAGCATGTTTAATCCCTCTACTTCATACCCTAAGGGACCTCAAACTGTTTTATATAGTTCAATGGGAGGATGAATTACATTACCACTCAAAAGTAGAGTCGTGGCCAAAAGTTTTCAGAATGACACAAATATTAATTTTCACAAAGTTCACAAAGTTTGCATAAATTCCAGAATGTTATGAAGAGTGATCAGATGAATTGCAATGAATTGCAAAGTCCCTCTTTGCCATGAAAATGAAGGTAATCCCAAAAAAACATTTTCAGCTGATTCTCTCATTAACACGTGGACAAGGCTGGGGATCACTCTGTTATGCTGATTGAGTTAGAATAACAGACTTAAAAAGAGGTTTGTGCTTGAAATCATTGTTCTTCCTTTGTTAACTATGGTTACATGCAAGGAAACACGTGCTGTCATCATTGCTTTGCACAAAAAAGGGCTTCACAGGCAAGGATATTACTGCTAGTAAGATTGCACCTAAATCAACCATTTCTCAGATCATCCAGAACTTCAAGGAGAGAAGTTTGGTTCGATTGTTGTGAAGAATGTGTTAGGGCGCCCAAGAAAGTCCAGCAAGCGCCATGTTGATTCAGCTGCGGGATCAGGGTGCCAGTGCAGCGCTTACTCAGGAATCATAGCAGGGAGGTGTGAGTGGACAGTGAGGCGAAGACATTTGGAGGATGGCCTAGTGTCAAGAAGGGCAGCAAAGAAACCACTTCTCTCCAGGAAAAACAGACTGATATTCAGCGAAAGGTACAAGGATTGTACTGCTGAGGACTGGGGTATTTTCTCTGATTTTCATTTTCTCTGATGAACCCCCTTTCCGATTGTTTGGGCTATCCGGAAAAAAAGCGGATTCAGAAAAGACGAGGTGAGTGCTACCATCAGTGCTGTGTTATGCCAACAGTAAAGCATCCTGAGACCATTCCTGTGTAGGGGTTGCTCCTCAAGGGAGTGGGCTCACTCATAATTTTGCCTAAGTACACAGCCATGAATAAAGAATGGTACCAACACATACTTCAAGAGCAAATTCTCCCGACCATCCAAGAGCAGTTTGGTGATGAACAATGTTTTTTTCCAGCATGATGGAGCACCTTGCTATAAGGCAAAATGATAACTAAGTGGCTCGGGGAACAAAAAACATTGATATTTCGGGTCCATGGCCAGGCAACTCCCCAGACCTTAATCCCATTGAGAACTTGTGATCAATGAACTAAGTATTTTTTAGATGATATATTCTACAGATCACAATATTAATTAAACATGAAATTACCTGGTAAGGATTTTCCCCTCACCGAATCCCCAATAAACCATTCCAGATTAATGGGCGATACAGTATACTACTGACCACTAAAGTGGCCAATTAGTGCAGTTGAAGGCAAACATGCACACTTATGCTGAAATTTTATATATATATATATTATATTATTATTGAGAACATAAGGTAAATAGACTATGTCCCACACTCCATTAATCATACAATTTTTGCATATAATAAGGCGTGGATAGTTTGGTCCCTTCACCATGGAAAGTTTAATATACCCCAATGTCTCAATGTTTTTCTCACTGGGTTATCTCACTTTGCTTTATATCATGTTAATACAGTATCTGATTAAAATATTATCTTGGTGGTCCTTTTGCAATGTAGATAGTGTAAAGCTCATGATTTCTCTTATCGTTCGCAAACCCTGTTGTCATGTTTGGTTCCATTGTATTGACTTGTTTGTTTATACAACTGTGACTTTTATCTACCAGGAATCAGGCCACTCTGGCCTACTTTTATTGTGTCAGAATTATTGTTTGATATTGAACATAAAACCATGACAGACCCAGAAAGAATAAAAGGCTAATTGATGGTCAAGTATTTTAATCTGTTTTGTTATTGCTACAGTGTCCATCCCAGAGGTGCAAAGGTGTTGGTCCAGATTTCTTATGCTTAATCCAGACACCAATGGCAACATTAAACGAAGCTGCCTGTTATCTAATGATGTATTCAACAAGAAGGTAAATAAATCTTATAACACTATGTATTCTGCCATTTGGTATCAACATATTTGAATTATAATACATTAGTATTAGCATTCATACTTTATGGTTGCTGAAATCTTGATCATCGTTGAGGAATGTTTATTAAAAAAGCATAAATAAGACAGTTTCCTAGTCGCTCCCACAACTGGAAGTTTTGTCGGTAGCCATTTGATTCAAGGCATAACTGTATTAATTACTTTTTGGAGAAATTAAAGGGATGAAATTGGGAGAAGTGTATTACAGTACTCCATAAAATCATCCCTTAGACGGCAAGATGTCATCCTATCCCATCAAATCCAAAGTCTCTAAGGTCAAAAGCAAAATGCCATTCTATAATATGTATTATTAAACAAGATGTGGTAAATAGTGAATGAAGCTATAAAAATTCAACAATATCCATATTGGCTTATTTTCAGAAATATATTATTTAATTGTTTACATTGAAATATATATTATTTTTGGTATTTCCAATTAATTTGACTATGTTGGCTCTGCATGGGAACAATAGCCATACTTTCTAATAGACAGACTGGTCACATGCCAAGACATACATATTTTCAGAGTTCCCCACAGAAAGCAAAGGAAAAGTACCATGTTTGTAACTTCACCCACTGTATATATATGCTTTACCTACTTTGATCAAGTTCAAACAATTTTACCCATATGCTTCTACTCTTTGGAGTTGTAGCAGAATCTATCAATCTGAATCAGACCCCATATTAACATCAAGGCATAAATACTATTATTATGTCATGCTATATGGCCATATATTGCTTAGCCCGCCCCACTACGTCATAGTACCCTAAGATTGGAGAGTCCTGTCTATTTTTTCATGGCTATGTTGCTTACCAAGGAGTTTTTTGTGCTTTGTGATAGGAGGCTGTTCCATTTACCTACCACTCTCTCAGTAAAGTAAAACCTCCTTACATTACATCTAACCCTCTAGTTTTAGATTATGACCTCCTGTTCTTTCATTCTAGACCCCTTTAAAGAAAATGACTCTCCCTTTTTTAGTGTTTCTATTCCATCTTCTCTCCCTCATATTTCCTCCAAGCTACACATATTACTCTTTCCTGATCATTTTTATCCCACCAACCATTTACCATTTTACTAGCCCTCTCCTGATCGCTCTCCAATATGTCATGTATATGGGATCTCCAGAACTGTACACAATACTCTAGGTGAAGTTTAACCAGAGAGATGTAATGTGGCAGAACCTCCTCTCTCTATACAATCCAGAATACTGCTTGTTTTTTCTTATATCGTATTGCATTGTCTGCTAACCTTTAAGTTGTCAGAATTAATTACTTCCAATTCCCTCTCTTCAGTGGTTATTGACTGAATAGTGTCCCCCAAAGCTATATTCTGCTATGGAATCCTAACATCCGATGTGCCTTATTTTACATTTGTCAACATTTAACTGCAGCTGCCACACTATCCACCATCCTAATTTACTAAAATAATTTGCCATTTAGCTTATTCACCCAGGAATGTCCTCCCTATTGCAGACTTCTGTATTACCTGCAAAAAAGACATGCCCGGACTAGACTGTAAGCTCTTCTGTCGGTTTCGTGAAACACCACTCGTGGAGTATACAGTTACTATTTTAAGTCTCCCATATGCTGGATATATTGAGCAGTATCTGCTCATAACAATGTTTGATGTTAGTAATACCAGTTAAAGTACATGTTAAAATACTGTAATATCTATTGGATTCTTATGGAATTTATATAAACTTGACAATTTTTGGTGCATCTCCTCCCCCCTTTTTTTGTTTTTGTTTTCTCGTCCTTCTCTACCTTTCACTATGCTCTCTTTTTTTTATTCTCTTTGACTAAATAATATTCGTGTGCTTCGATATTTTTCATGGATTTAATATTGTATTATACTTTTTCTTTCTGTACCTATATAAAATTATTTTTTTCTGAAAAACTCAATGAAAACTTATTGCATAAAAAAAAACAATGTGAATGAGCTATACATATATGCTTATTGGTTCCACGCAGCTTATACTATTATTAGTTATTAAATTATTGGTAGTGAATGCACTTTTTCTCACTTTCATTTAAAAAAATATTTTTTCATCTACAAAAGCTAATGAAAAAGCCTGCTAAATAGATTCTATTATTTGTCCTGAGTTTAGAAATACCCAATGTTTTTTTATGTTAGTTTAGTTTTGTTTTTGCAAGTTATAGGGCAATAAGGGCAAGTAACATTTTGCTATTTCAAGTCTGCTTTTTTTCCCAAATCTGGACGTTCTGCCCCATGTGCTATTTGGGACCTCTTTGAAGCCGGCCAATGCAAATTACACCATCAAACACATATTTTTGAAAACACACCAAGGTATTTCAAATGCCGGTGTTTTAACCCTTTCCATGCACTAATTCTACTACCACCATTTTTCAAACTTTGTGGTAATAAATTATTTTGTGTTTTTTTTAATCACACAAATTGAAATTCAGGTATAAATTTGCAAGTCCTGGTATATTTCGCCGCCAAACAACACCCCAATTCAGCAACATCTCATGAGTACAGTGATACCACCCATGCATGGGTTTGTCAGGTTATTTCAGGCTAAAAGGCCACATTTGTGAGGTCTGCATTTTTCAACATGAAACAAACCAGGAGGCCAGAATAATGCAGACAGAATCACGGAGAAAGTGAGGTGCAGAAACAGTTCTCTTTCTCCGCAGATGTATTTGCCTAAAGGCCAAGTAACTTGGCACCTACATTTTTTATTGCTATGAAATTTATACATCCTCCATAAATCATAAGAAATAGTTTAAAAGAGAGCTGTGCGTATGCTAATCAGTTTATCCCACCACCCATTTACAGTGGAAAGAAAAAGTAAATAACCCCTTGAAATTATCTGTTTTTCTGTATTAATTGTTCATATAATGTGATCTGATCTACATTTAAGTCACAAGCATAGACAAACACAATGTGATTTGGCTAACAACACACAAACAGTGATAATATTTCATGTCTTTATTGAACACACCTATTAATGATAACAGTGTTGGTGGAAAAAGAAAGTGAACCCTTGGATTTAATAACTGGTCGAATCTCAGACAAGCGCTGTCTAGTAGCTGCAGAACAGACCTGCATAACCTTCAAAAAGGAATTTTAGGCCATTCTTCCTTACAAACAACTTAAGTATATAGGATGTCTGGTGTAAACGGCACTCTTTAGATAATTTCACAGCATCTCTAATGGGTTAAGGTTTGGATCTGATCCCTTTTCATCTTATCCAATCTCTTTTGTGTGTTCTTGTGCCTACACTAGCTCATGTCTTCAACCTCTCCCTCTCTACCATCCTTCTTCATGCATGCTACCATAACTCTTATCTTGAAAAAGCCATCCCTGGACCCGACTAATCTGTCTAACTACCATCCCATTTCTCTACTTCCTCTCACCTCTCCAAGCTTCTTGCAGTGATTGTTTACACCCAACTAACTAAGTTTCTTGACTCCAGCTCCTTACTTGAACTTCTTCAACCTGGATTCCACTCTCAACATTCTACTGATACACTTTAGACACTGTGGGCCAACCTCTTCTCCTCTTCATGATATTGGTCTCCGTGACACTACTCTCTCCTGGTCTGTATCCTATTTTTCTGATCATACCTTCAGTGTCTCCATCTCCAGTAACACTTCCCCACTTGTTCGGGGTACCCCAAGGCTCAGTTCTAGGACCCCTTCTGTTCTCAGTTTACATTACCTCGCTTGACAAACTCATATCAGCCATTGCCTTTCAATACCACCTGTATGCCAATGATACCCAGATCTACCTATCCTCTCCTGATCTCTGTTTCTCTGTTTTAGATCATGTAATTGACTGCCTTGCATCTGTCTCTAACTGGATGCTTGCACTTTTCCTAAAACTCAATCTCTCCAAAACCAATCTTCTCATCTTACCTTCCTCCAATGCTAACATTCCCTCAACAGCTTCTCAATGTCAATAGTGAAATTGTCTCCTAGTCCCCTCATGCTCGCTGCCTTTGTGTCATCCTTGACACATACCTCTCATTAACACTGTCTGTCTCAAAAAAACTGCCATCTTAAAATCATTCATCCCTTCCTAACACTAAGGCTCTTGTCCATGCCCTCAGTCTACCATGAACGCTGCTGCCAGACTTATCTTCCTCACTCACAACTTTACTATAACTTCTCCCTTCTGTCAGTCTGACTGTTACTTTCAAAGTTCTTCATAGTGGTTCCAATACTTGCATCTCCTCACTCTCTAATTGCACTCCTAACCAGTCTCTAGGTTCATCCAATGATATTAGTTTGTCCTCTGCTAGTTCTCACGCACGCTTGCAAGATGCTGCCTCTACTCTATAGAATGCCATTCCCAGCTTATCCATCTTTTTCCCTGTCTTCGGTTCTTTCAAAAAATATTTCAAGACCCAATTCTTTAACAGTGCCTACAAACGTACATGTTAACATCCTTTCTCCCATATTCCTTAGCTCACCTTTCCTAGTACATCTCCTGCAATACTTATACTAGTGTGGCTGGTCTATCCCTAACAGTTGCACTTTTACCTCTTGTGTAATAAACCCTAACTCCCATAAACATTGTGGTAATGTTTATGGTGAATATGGATGGCTGGGTTACCCATCAGGCTGGCAGGTTGTTCATGGTTTGTGCTGGTTTGTATCTAATAAAGCTGTGGCTGATGCCCTACCCACAATTCCTGTTAAATGTCATTGGTGGAAGGATGTGTTATGGGAGTAAGACTAAGGACCCAAGCAGCCGTGAGTGTAATGTTTACGATTTAGAAGAACCCATCTGCTCCACCCATTCTTCAATCTGTAATTCTGATTTAGTATTGTCACTACCTTACTTTATACTTAATTAACAACAGGGATAATTGGCATATATTCTTACTACATGTATCCATTGTAACAGTACAGAACAAAATCCACTTGTCTGTCAATAGCTAGTCATTTATTTCTGATATTGTAGACAACCTGGTACAAAGCTGTACAATAATCAGCAATACTGCTGCTGTGTCATTTCCCATTCCTCAATACCATTACATAAATGAGTGGTTCCAAATTTAGATTGTAAGTGAATTTGCAGATGTTCAGTAAATTGATGTAGTCAGGGTATGAATGGCAGCCAGATGTTTGGGAAGATGGAATGCCTCTTAACAGGATGCATTGTTCATTAGTGCTGATTCATTTATTCTTGTTATCTTGCAGATTTGCACAAAGAGAGCAACTACCAGGCTAGACATACATTTTAAGAATTATACTTATTTCTGTGTCCTTGTTACTGTGACATGTCTCTGAAAATTCTAATTCTTTGTTTTTGTTCTAATAAGGAGGCCAAATTTAGACCATGATGAATAAATTGAAATCCCTGTTCCCTGATGATTTCTACTAGATGTTTGGAAATCTATCCAAATTCTAATTTCGGTTGCCTGGGTTTTAATTGTATTGCTGTCAAAGTAGCAGATAGGCTTTATCTAAAGGAAAAGCAAATGGAGGTGTAACTCTCTAAAACAAATGAAAAGATTAAACAGGTGCACAAGGATTTGCAAACTCAATATGGAAAATATATAAATGGTAAGAACCATTAGAAAAACGGCTCTCGCAAAGCAAGAAATGATCGGTTCCTTGTTCATTTTTATGTCAGGATAATATAATGACCATATATATATTTGAAATAAACCATTTCCCTGACTTTAATGCACGTATCTTGATGCAAAAGTATAAGGGAAAAGCACAGTGTCTGCATTATATAAACAGTACATATTATTTGATATATCTAACAGGTGTATTTTCACAGCTGGCCTCAAATAGAAATAAGGATTTTCAGGTCACTTGAGTCCTCTCCAAATCCTATTACAGAGATGCCTGATCTAAGCAAGACAAAAGAAATTATTTCTTCTATGGAGAAGAAAAGGCAGGGCCTTAATATGGTTTCTTCAAGACTGCACACTGTAGTTTGTCTTGAATGACCTTGATCTATGATTTGTGTGCATTTCAGGCAGAGCCAAAGCTAGCTCCTTTTGCACCAGAGGCAAGAATAAAAAAATTGTGCCCCCAGCTATTATTTTTACAGAGGTTATTTTATTTACACTGACCTTACACGCTGTCTTTACACACACCTGTCCATATCTTAGTCTCATAGTCAGACCTATTTGAGGTCTGATTATAAGACGACCCTGATTATAAGACGATGGGTATTTTTCAGACCATTTGCTCTGAAAAAAAACCTTGTCTTATAATCGAGCAAATATGGTGTATATATGTTGGCGTATACCAGCGCTATCTTTATTATGATAGCCTCCTGGAAAGTCAAACCATGTGAGGGGAGGAGCTGAATTTCTGCAGGATGTTTCACGTAGAAATTCTCCAAAGTACACTGAATCAAGGTAAGCATGTAGGCAGATGGTTATAAATACCGTATTGGCTCAAATATAGGCTGCACCCTTAAAGTTTGGGGCTATTTTAAAGAAAAAAAAATTTTTTAAAGAAAAAAACACATTAGTGGAATGGTAAAAATTAGTATTTTACCTAATACACAAGCATAAATGTATTTTAACATTTTTGGTATCTATTATACAGTTTGTCAGTGATATATAAACAAAAAACAATAGCCATTTTAAGGTCCCCCCTTAATTGATAATGCACTTATAGATATGAAACCCACCTGCCCCAGGTATGCTTTATGTCCCCTAGAAGTGCCACTCTGCCTTCTGATATGCCACTCTGCCTTCCATAGAAGTGCCACCCCCCCCCCCCCCGACTTACCAATTGCAGCCCCAGACTCCCTTGCGTCTAGCGGAGCCGGCCCACGAACGTGTGTATGATGCGTGCAGACAATCTCCGTCACTTCTGCCAGAGATTATATGACGAAGAAGCACTGGCGGAATTGCCGGGAGTGGAGGTTGTCTACGAGCATCGCCGCAGCCGGTGAACGTCTGCGCAATACGCATAGACAACCTCTGTTGCTTGCACTTCCGCCGGGGCTTCTATGATGGAGCACCGGAAAGTCATGTCACGCTCCCTGAAGTGCCGGCAGCGGGGGGTTGTCCATGGTCCCGGGCGATATGAACTGTGCATCCCTGTGCTAAACCCCGAGTATAGGCCACACCCCACTAAAGTGGAGGAAAAAAGTGCGGCCTATATTCGGGCCAATACGGTACTTGTAAAAATGGACACAGATTTCCAATCCCGATGGTATGCTTGAACTGTTACCTTTAGTAAGAAACTAACAATACTAAGGTAATTAAATCTCACAGTTATGATCTATAGTTGCTACTTTTGGGTATATACTCTAACTAAATATCTTGTCCTTTTGTTTGAAAGATTTATTTTCAAATAATTATTCTCCCTAGAAAAGATTCCCATTATTGGTTCTTGTCTGTAGATGATGCTTTCACAAATGATAGCAAATCCATTGTATTTAGACTGCAGGTTAAGACAGTACTGCTTTCCAGATTAATCCAAACTATACATTCTAATCACCATAAAATACACAGTTTCCTATTACAATATGTTGGGGCGTTGTATTGCTTTTATTTTAGATAAGCAAATAACACTTTGAGGGTAGATACATGTTTATGACCTCTGCTTGAAATTGTAGATATTTTTCTTTTTTCAGTGGAGAACAAAACCTATAGCGGTATATGCAGTCATTGCTTTTTGCTAAACGATTATGTGTTTAAAATGAAAAATCATCTAAAAAGAGACAAAGGAGAATTTAAAGCAACTACAATACCACAGGTATTCACAGCTGCGCTGACTGTTATAAGAATGAGGTCAAGGGCTAATTTCTTTTGGTTTTAAAATAGATAGAATCTCTAGAAAATATTTAGTTACACGGTGAAGCGAGCAAGCATTGTGCTGTAGCTGCTCTTTCTACTTGAACATTTACATATCTAAAGGTCAATTTCACACAGGTGTGGGGGGCAATTCTATGTTTTTAAGAACCCCAGGTAAAGAATATTTAGAGGAGCACCATTTCAAATACAGAAAAATTACACATAAACCAAGAAAAGGGAAACTCCCACCATTTTATTTAATTGTTAGTATCAGATTTAGATTTTCAAGCATATTGTGTTAAAAAAAAAAAAAAAAAAAAAAAAAAAACACTTCTAGTTTTGGCATAATGGTTGCATACTAGCTATTTGCAGGGGCATAACTAGAAACCACAGGGGCCTGGTATGAAAATTCCCCCAGGGCCCCTCAACTTCAGCTAGTCTGTGCCATTGTTGCCCCCCCACACAACTGGTCTGTGCCTTCTCTGCCCATTACCCCCTTCCAACATATAACATACAGTATGTAAACACACACAATAGACATACTTACTCATACTAACACACACTCCATCTCACCCAAAAGTACACATCCATGCTGACACACACACTCAAATGTACACATCCATGCTGACACACACACAAAAGTACATATCCATGCTGACACACACAAAAGCATGTGTGTGTCATACACACACACAAGTACACATGCATGCTTACATACACACATACAGGCCCGGACTGGGACAAAAAATAGGCCCGGGCATTTAAGCCTAAGCAGCCCATTTTTATTTATTTATTTATTGTTAAAGCCCACCGTTCTTTGCATTTACTCATTCACACAAATCATTAACACATTCATTAATGCAGTCTCACAAATCATTCAAGCAATTCATCCTCACATGAATTCATACACATTCACACAATTCACCCACACATTTATTCATTCATTCATTCATTCTCATACGCATTCACACTACCCCCTCTCCCCATCTTATCTGCCCCTTCTCACTATGTTCCCCTTTTCACTATGTACCCCCTTCCCCACTTCTCAATATGTACCCCTTCTATCTATC
>VKOC01049103.1:0-19874 GCA_009364415.1 Spea multiplicata
ATTCATTCATTCTCATACGCATTCACACTACCCCCTCTCCCCATCTTATCTGCCCCTTCTCACTATGTTCCCCTTTTCACTATGTACCCCCTTCCCCACTTCTCAATATATACCCCTTCTATCTATCCCCTCTCCCACTATCTAACCCCCCCCTGCCCCTTCTCACTGCACCCCCCTCCCTCACCCTACTTACCTTATTGCCGGAGCAAGCAGCAACTGCGACCGTGCCTGTGGCAGGGCAGGATTGAGTTAGGGGCTGATGGAGCTGCAGCTCCAGGCCCCCACCTTAAAATAGGCCCAGTCAGGACCGGACATCCCAGTAGTTAAAGCTTATAAAAAAAAGAAGAAAGAAAAGTGTGCACCCGCCACACATTTAACATGGAGGATGTTAAATAAAGTTGAAAAAAAACCCCAATGTTTTTATTTAAACCCTGTCCGGCCGCAGACCTGTAAGGCCGGCCTTGGTGGGGACTTCCCGGCCCCATAGAGTGGCGGACCTGGTCGCAGTTGCGGCGGGCTTAAGGGGCGGGTGCCCCTTATGCCCTGCGTTAATGCGGCCGTAGGTAGGGTAGGGGCCTGGAGCTGCAGCTCCATCAGCCCCTAAGTCGATGCGGCCCTGCCGTGGCCCGGCCCACCGGGCAAATGCCCGGTGTGCCCGATGGCCAGTCCGGGCCTGGACAGGAGATCTCGGACCATTTATACTATGGTAGACGGCGCTGAGCTTGCACAGCCGCCATCCATCACCTTTAAGACCTGGAGTTGGAGGACATGATGTCTAATGCTGGCCGTCCACTGTGAGGACATTGGTGGCTTTGGAGTGCTCCAAAGAAGAATAGGCTTCCGGTTAATCCATTAGATCCAAATGATAATCCATAAACGATAGAAAGGGCAGAAGGATAGTCTAGGAGGTGACGAGTACCAAGAAAGCCAACAAAAAGAGAGTAACATTTCTGGGACTGGATCACTCCCTCGATCACTTTGGAAGTTCAGATAATGTGTTGCTGAAGGTAACGTCCATATAATTAAATAAAATGAATTTACAATCCCAAATTCTCTCTGTTTGCAGTGGAATGTCGTCTACAAGAGAACCCCCGAGCCTTTGAGGCTCCTCACGTTACCTTCTAAACCAAGAGATCGATTTGGAACAATCATGGCGGCTTCCTCTTCCTCTTGATGTGAAACGTCTTCTTCTTTTACATCGTGAAACACAGTAACAAAAAAAAGAAGAAAATCAAGTGTATCAACATGTAAATGAGTCAAAGGGCTTTGCGATATAATTTTCCCTTCCCTGGTTTAGTCGGAATATAATTAGATTGTAACGAGCAAACCCTTCCTTTGCAACATAATGCAGTCGAAAATTTGAAAATTTGATTCCGTCTGGCAAACAACCAAATCTCTGTGTGAGCTCAAACCTGACATTAATAAGCTACAAGAGATTACATGATTTAGAAAAGAAACACTTGGTGTTTCGAAATCAAATAATAGATCTCTAGGCTATAATTAGGAGAATTGGGATTCAACAATGAAGTCATAATAATGTAATTTAGCTGTGAGTAACAAAGCCATAAAGTCAAATTAGGAGGTGAGATCACAAGTCGCGGGAAGGCTCCGCTTTCTAAAGCTATTGCTGCTACATTTTGGCTCATTCACGGCAACCCCGCTGACTTCGCGGCATCGACTGGTAGGCATTAGCCCTCCAAAAACAGCATGCCGCCCGCACCTTTATGCTAGTTTTTTATTTTATTTTATTTATTTTTTTTAGATTTTAGGCTATTAAGTTAAGACAATAAAACAACGACGTACTAATTAGTATCGGCCTAACTAGACGTGAATAGTTTAATCTTGCTGGGATCAATGTATAATTATTAATTAAACTTCACACAAAAAAAAAATAAAAACCCCACAGGTGCGAGACGCCTGGCATCGAAGTACAAACGGGTTAACGTTTCATTATACGCCAAGAAAGCTGTTAAAATGCTCCCGCTAGGATTATATCATTTTAAAAAGAGATGAAAATGTACGCAAAAATAATGCTTTTATGTACGGTGTCCGCTGAGAGGTAACTATGCTTCGTTGGTGAGTGAAACTAAGGTTAAGGATGATTGACTTAGAGAAATGCAAAGAACAAAACGAAAACACACAATGCGGAACGATAAAGTCGTGTGGACTGAAACGACTAAAGATTTTGGTCTACAGATAGGGTAGTTTGGACTCTTAGTAGTTGGTTTAAACCTTGATCTAGGCTCTGTGGGGTGACCAAATCCACCTGGCCTCCTCACTTTCCTCAAGCTCGTCTCCGTAGGGGCTTATTTACTTAACCGTAAACACTCGCCTTACACTCTTTCCATAGGAAGACGCAGACCAAGGTCAGTTATGCCTACAAGTAGGGCAAAGCGTAATGCCGAGACGAATCCGTGAGATTTGAAGCTGTGCTTCTTGTAGGGAGGTCTGGTAAGTCCTTCATAATCCTTGCTGGAACTAAATATCTTAACATGCTGTTTAGTAAATAAACCCTGTTGTAGTCTGGTGGTTGGCAGCATTAAGATAAATGCCATAGATTGTGTCTTGGAACCATCGTATCACACTAAAATCAGTGGTTTCTGGTGAGCTTTGGAAGTTCTTGGCAACGAAAGAACTAGGAAAGTGGTTGAAGTTGGAAAGGCTACGAGACTAATTCAGGAACTTATAGCCTAAAACACCTTATTTCCTTTAACTACACTCTTCTGGGCATCACAATCAATTATCACCATGTGAAAACAATGTCTGCTTACACAGTCTTTACCAGAAGGTAACAACCCAACTCTCTCGTCTTCTAAATGTTGATCAATTGAATGTTCCAGGGTTCAGGCCAAGCATTTGGACTCCCAATTCACCTGTTTATAGTTATGACTGGGCTTAGGGAAAAGAAGCCGTGGAGTAAGACTTAATAGCCCTTAAAAATGGTGATCCCAAAACATTGGAGCGCCTAGAAGTTGGCCAAGCTCAACATTTGTTAGTTAGTCCAGTAATATTCACTAACGCTCATTAAAAGTTTAACCTGTGGAGTGATTATGGAAAAACATGGAGGTGATGACCATGAACCTCCACTCAACGTCTACGCTGCTAAATAGCCATTGCCAGACTGGCCAGGTGCTTTTCGTTATGAGACAAAATCCTTACGAGAAGAAACCCACATTCATATATTATTCAGTCGGAGCGATAAAAAACCTAGGAAGTTGAGAGATTTCTAACTCAAACAAAGTTCATCTGATCACCAACATCATGAGTCGAGCTACAGACTTCAGAGACAACATCAAGAAACGGAACGACGTCAGAGCAACAGGAGAAGAGATCTTTGCACAGTAGACATGTTTTTTTTAAAAAAAGTCTCTCTTGTTGTCCCTTTAAATTCAAGGAGACACAAAATAACCAACTTTAACACCATTTCTGTCCACGTTCCTCTTTTTCTTTTTACTCTGCTGCTCTCCGCGTTTCTTTGGTGTTCATTCACCGAGGGGAAACAAATGCTCACCCGAAGTAATGGAGTGAGATTATTCTGAATCGTTTACGCTCAGGTGACCTTCTGCATCCCTTCTGTTAGGAAATTACAAGTAAAACAGCTAAACACCTTCATTGAAAATGGTGATTTGTGAAATGGAGAATCCTTCCACGTTCCTCGGGCTGAGAGAACATTTCCCTTTTTTTTTCTTACACTTAATTAAATTGTGCAGAAATCAATTCGCCAGCTGAGGAAAGATCTGAGAATAGCAAGTCTGTCAGTCAGTAATATAACATGTTTCTGGTCCATATAAACATGGAATCCTCCTTTTGTTGTCATGGTAGGAGTCTTTAGTCGAAGGGGATACTTTGTATTGGGAAGAAGAGACAGCTGGGGTCCCAAAAGCTTATGTGAGGTTCAATCTTCTTTGGACCATTATGGCTACATTCATTCTTATTATTATCATGGCAGGCAGAGGAACTCATAGGCTTAATTTGGGCTCTCAGTTGTGTCTTCTATGTTGCAAATCTAAATCTAAATCAACTTTTCATGATATCAAAATCCTTCCATGTGACACCCGTTAGCCACGTGGCAACCATATGTTTCTCCAGAAAAGGGTTCTGATAACACGTATCATAGGTACTAGGTAGTTTGTTTGAAGCCATGAGTATTAACTTGTTGGATTCCATAACTGGATTCCATAACTGAGGCCAGGCCCCCCACCAGCTCATCCAAAATTTGTGGACCCTTTTCACTCCCGCTCACCCTCTCTTGTGCTCTCCTCCAATCGGGGAAGAGGATGTTACAGAACGCACCGCCATATTGCCCTCAGCTCAAGTTATGGCAACATGAAGCCACAAGCTTATGTCTGCGAGATGTGGATACAGAGAAGATGCAGAAGCGTTTGGCAGAGAAGGTAGGGAAACATTTAAAGAGCGTGAGCGAGAGAATGTGAGAGAGTGTGAGAGAGAGTGAGAGTGACCGGGCAATTAATTTTATTCCCAAATTAAAAACGCCCCTGAATTTTCGGCCAAACCGAATGGCCAAAGAACGTAATTCGCTTCCCCAAAAAAATAAATGAGCCAAAAAAAGAACCAAAAAATTTGTCTGGATCATTTTTGGCCAATTAGCAGATGTCTAACACCTAATACATCATACACATGGACCTTAAAACTGATTTTCTGAATTTTCATTTTTTTGTCTCCTGCTAAACATTGTATCTTTTAACTATTTGAGGTCATAATTAAGTATTTAACCCCTTAAGGACATTGGGCGGTTCCTAAACCGGTTCCCATTGAAAACAATGCATTTTGAGCCCGTACATGTACAGGTTTTGTCATTAAGGGGTTAAAGTGTGCCTTTTTTAATAAACTTTTTAATTCTTCTATTTTTTTTTTTGTATTTTCTTACTGTACAATCTGCTCAGAAAGCCTTTTTCTTTTGCATACAGTAAATAAAACGCTCATTTGTATTTGAGTTCCAAAAAGGCCGTCTATTTAATAAAAGAAACGTTCCAATATTCAGCGGCGTTTCACATGATGCGCCAGCCGACATTCGGCATTGTGTATTATGACAGCTCAAAATAAAAAAGATATTAAATGTTTGACTTTTTCCATAGAGTTTAGGAAGAGATAATTTAACATGAAAGCGGAATTCTGATTTAACCTTTTGTGTTCCATTTAGAATGTAGAAGAAACCACCGGGCAATGGGACACCGACGTATGCCAGATACAAATGGTTAATAGTCTTTATTAACCGTTCCGTAAAGCTAAAAGAAGGAAAAAAAAGAGAAGGTAATAATAGCTTTACATTATAGCAAATAAAATCGTTCTGAGATGATTGAGGAGGCGACGCGTGGGGAAAAAAAAATGCCTGGAGCTTCTCAGTCTGTTTATGCGAACGTCTTTATACCTTTTCACCACAATTACGTAAAGTGGCACATTTGTATTTTTGTAATGTATGGAATTTGCGATGAAATTATCACACGGCGGCTGAGACATCTGTACCCTGTCACACATCATTCTTTTCACTTCTAGTTAATTTAATCCCAATATCTGCCTCCGTGATAAGACAGATGTTCGGAAAGATACCGGGGTTTTCTATGGACTTCTGCCTGGAAGAAACTTTGCGCCGTTGATTGGAATAACATTCGGAGACACATTTATAAACTTCTAATCTCTCTTTTCCTTTTTTTATAGTTTTCGTTTCCGTTTTTTTATGCTAATTATTCGGTATCCACTACATTGAAGGCATAATAACATTTTAATGTAACCTTGCGAGCGCTCATATTTTTGTCTCATGTTTGTTTCTCATTGATTCGTCCTTCTGGGAATTGTATTGCTCTAAAAATGTTAATTATAACTGATAAATGTTATGACATATGCAGATTGTTTTTTTGCTTACCTTCAATGCTTCATTCTTCTTCCCGCTGCCACTTATGTCCTCATTGGGGCTTCTATGTGTTCCTTATATAGATCTTAATGCATGGGATAGACGTACGGCTCCCGAATCCAAGACGAGACCAATGACTGATTAAGGTTTGAGTCTTTACAGCAGGAGAAATGGACGACTAGACGGGGGCCGAATGGGGGCCGATCTGCCGGCAGGTTCTAGGCTTCCAATAAACGCCATTCCATAGATGAATACGTCCCACATACTGTTTCATCAAATGTCTGCCATCTTTTCCCCTACTATCCCAATAATACCATAATGGCTCCAATGGTAAGATGGCTTGGATATAAAATGTTTATAGAGTCATTGACCATTTGTGACTCATTCTCCATGTGTGGAGATGGGTGAAAAAACAAATTGTAAAACTGGTGGAACATTCAATCTTCCACCCAATGGAAAAATGATACTTAATTAATTCAAATGCATGCAACAATTTAGGAAAAGTAACTCTAGTTACACCTATGGCCCTTATCTACACTTCAACATCACTCTGGCCACGGAGACATCCCTCATCCTAAACCAAGCTGGAACATGACTACTGCCTCATACTAATTTAAAGAGCAAACTGTACGGCATCATAAAGCTGACACTAATGAAAATCTTCGTTTCTTGGCAGAGCGATACATTGTATGTGCTTCCTACGAGGAATATTCTTTCTTAGCTGTGTTCTAGAAGTTTGGATGTATCTCATTTGTAACGTTCCTCCTCCCAGATGAGCCTCAGGCTTTCCAGCTGTTCGGGAGAAGCCAAAGGTTGTGTAGATTACACACAAACTCGAGTTGATCTACATTGATTTTGATCTCTTGCAGAAGGAATAAAAAGATAACTCAGAAAGCTCGCGTCTCGGCCACACAGAAGATAAAGAAAAAGGCCTTAAATGATGCAAATTACAGTTAACGCTTGGCACTGGTTTACACAGCAGCAGAAAATATGCAGTTAGCCTTTTTTTCTGGAGTAGGTAAACTGTATTCCCCCGACAGCCCAGCCAACACTGACGGGGGTATCAACTAAACAGGTAGCTGGCATGTCCTCCCGGCAGAAGTGGTAGAGGGTAATACAGTGAGGGTATTAAACATGCATGGGATAGACATACGGCTCCTGAATCTAAGACGAGACCAACGACTGATTAAGGTTTGAGTCTTTACAGCAGGAGAAACGGGCAGAATGAGACTGATCTTCTGGCAGACAGATTCACAGAGAAACAGTCTGCATTATTTTGGCCTCTCGGACAACTTCCGCAAGGGGCGGAGCCATAGCACTCACCACAGGGAGAGCCTCTCCCCCATTACCTCCAATTAGGGAAAGAGGGTGTGCTCAGAGGCTCCGCCTTTTTCGGAAGCGCTCCTGGAGGTCTGGATAACGGAACTGATACCGGATTGAAGTGGACGAAGAAAGAAGACAGGTGGGAAGAAGAAAGAAGACAGGTAGGGAAACATTGAGAGGGAATGTGAGAGAGTATGGGTGAGTGAGTGAGTATGGGTGAATGTAAGAGAGTGTGAGAGAGTAAAAGAGTATGAGAAAGACTGAGAGGAGATGAGAGAGTGAGTGTTTGAGAGTGTAACGTTATTTAAAATGGCACCAAACTATAAGGGTGCAGCCTACAATCGGGACGATACGGTAATACATGAAGACTTAGATGATGGACAATATCATTAACGTACCGGAAGGAAGAAACATTGTATCCTAACTATTTTATGAAACACAGATTAACATGCGATAAAGTTGTTTGTAGACGCAAACTTCCGTGTAACAATATCCATTTCTTTATACCATTCGCTTCTGTGCTGCAAGGTGGCTTCCCATTTATAACGCGGAGAGGTTTTCCTGCTTCAATTTCTAGACGCATTCGGTTTATTCTGTGCTGCCGAAATGGATTGCCTCTTTATTTCACTCTTTAGAGGAAGCTTGTGGAATGGCGGCTAAGCGTCAGCAATAATTAAGAAATATAGCGGCGTCCCTCCAAACAGAAAAAGGGAAAAAAATAAAAATAAATGAAAAACTCCTCCCAGGGGATACAAAAATTAGAATAAGGAGCTCATGCTGCATTCGCTTAAGGCCAATCCCAAATTGATTGTACTTTTAGTGTATTTTTATATATATTTGACTTGAGGTGGCCATTCCGAGGCTGATCCATTTAGGATATATCCGTTTAATGCCGATATGTTGTAAGTCATTTCAAATGAAACTTTGGATTGTTCACCTAAAATAAATGATATCGACAGCCGGGGTGTACTATAATCTGCCCCACGTTTCAAAATTGCTGTAATATTTTAAGAGATATAACATTTCCTATTTAAATCAGCGTTTTCTTCCATCTTGGAATGACACGACTTTGATACATTATGGATTGGCTTTCGACGATAACACGAAATACGTTTTTAAAAATGATGTAGCAATGTGCGCCCGAAACTTAAATGTTTATTTTTATTTTTTTTTTACTTTTTCTTGTACTTTTTGTAACTACAAGCTCATAGAATATATTTTTTTAAAGAATATAATTTTTTTTTTAAAATATATTAAATATATACATATAATTTTATTTGTTTTATAAAAGTTCAAGTATATTAAAGGAAAAAAAAATAGTAATAGATTACAGTATATCATTTTAAGGAGAAAGAAGTAGAAAACAAGGAAAGAGAACAAAAATTCTAAGGGGTCTTGATGAGAAAGAAGACACTCAGTAAGTCCCCAAAAAATGGCTTCCTCACCCCAATAAAGGTGCTGATAAAATGTGAAATAGGGAAACTATGTGTTTTTCATATAATTCAGCACTTAACCTTTTGATAGTTCTCGCTGATACAGTTTAGCAGATACAGTTTTGCGCTGCTACTTTTTGGGTAAGGAAAGGGCGTTAAAGCGTCCTTTTGCAAAACTCTACACTCTAAAGTTCCTTATGCTTAATTAACCCATGCAATGCTGGTCAACGATTAAAGCAAGCAATAGATATCTTTTTAAACTCTTCCTTATGTGTAAATCATGGTAACAGCCAGATTATTTCTCCCCATTAAGTTATCTCCTAGTGTTAAGTTGCTGATTGTTCCTGATTGGTCCAGGCAGCCTTTGTCAGGGTTCGAGGGATGAGGAAGAAGTGAGACCCAACATTTGCTGCCATGTTTTGCAACGGATTTCACCAAATCCCTGAATAAAATAACTCCTTCGGTCTCTTTTTTTTTTAAATGCTAATAGCTGATAGGAGACAGTTTCCCTTTAACCCCTTAAGGACAGTGGGCGGTCCCTAACCCCTTTGAAAGCAATGCATTTTGAGCCCGTACATGTACGGGCTTTGTCATTAAGGGGTTAAATTCCGCAGCTCACATCTTCTGAAGCTTGTTAATAAATGAAGCTCAGCTCAAAGGAGTCCTAAAATGTATGGTCTAAAGGACACAAAATATCAGGAGACACTCGCCGTCCTTGATATGAATGGTTTAGAGGAGGAAAATTTGATATGCAAGAGACCTTTAAATTAAAGGGGCTCCATGCATTTCATGAGAAGGGTGAACTTCATAAAGATGTGTCGTGCTTTTTAAGGAAAGTGCAAATTGCTAGAATAATAATATTAAAATAGAACCTTAATGAAATGGGATCAAAATAGTTATCATAAAATATGTTGAAAAAAACTCTATTTTTAAAAATAAAATATTCTTAGTATTAAGAAAGACTTGGGGAGCTTGGAGGAGACAAGAGAGAGAGAGAGAAATGAAAAGAGATGGGGAAGAAGAAGAAGAGAGAGGGAATGGAGAGAGAGATGGGGAGAGAGAGAGTTTTAGAGGGAATGTAGAGAGAGACAGGGAGAGACGGAGAGACGGAAGAGAGGGGGGGGGGTGGAAGGAGAGATGGGGCGCGAAGACAGAGAGGGAATGGGAAGCAAGACAGGGAGAGAATGAGGAGAAGATGGAAGATAGGATAGGGAGATAGAAGAGGAGAAGGATATGGGAGAGAAGAGGAGAGGGGAGTAGGAGAGAGAGAGAAGGTGGTTGTGGAGAGAGAGATGAGAGAGAGCGAGGGAGAGAACATGAGAGAGTGGGGCTGGGTGAGAAAGAAGGGGTTAGAGAAGAGATAGCAGAATAGAGTAGAAAAACTTAAATTTATAAAGGGATTTAACAGAGTACAGGAGGGAAGTTTAAAATGACAACAAGAGACCCGGCAGGAATCTGTGTTGAACATTTGATTTTTCCGCTGATTTCGGCTCTCTTATTTTGCCGGTTTGTCTCTTATTTTGCCGGTTTGTCTCTTATTTTGCAGGTTTGTCTCTCTTTCCGGAGTTGTTACCTCCATCATCCATGAGTCACCATCTTATTTATGTGTCTTCTTCTCACGTGTGCTGAGTTTGATGTTTTCCGTGCGGGTCTCTGGCCCACTCCAGTTGCCAGAAGCAGCAGGCAGTGGCCCGGCGGGTGTGAATGTGTGTTTAATCCTGGCAACGCCATCGCTGTGAAGATTTCGGTTCACAAATGCCAGGACGTGGGCTGCTGGCTGCAAAGATACGCGGTCGCTGCCAGATGTAACGAGACTTAGATACACAATTACGGAATCAGAGAACAAGGTTACTGAGCACAGAGAATACATACAGAGTATACATACACCCCAAAAACATGCTGTGACATCATAAAGATACATTGTTACAGCATTGAAACTCACGGTAATAATGTTATTTTTTAACTCATTCCTGTAGTGCAATCAAAAAAAGTTTTTTGCTTTACAGTCTTAACCCTTAATCAGTCGTTGGTCTCGTCTTAGATTCAGGAGCCGTATGCCTATCCCATGCATGTTTAAATCCCCTTAATATATTAGCCTCTACCATGTTTGCTGAGATGCTGTTCCACTTATCTACCACCCTGTCTGTAAAGTAAAACTTCCTTCCATTCCCTCTCAGCCTCTGACCAGTGGCGTAACTACACGGCCCGTGCATCCATGAGGTCTCCCAGCACCAGTTCAAAATAGTTTAGAAAGGGCCCTTCCGACCTGGACGTGGATAGAGAAGCGTGTCGGGGTCACGTGGCATCACATTGTGTGCGAGCAGCCAGAGAGACGCTGCAGGAGCGGCGGGAGGTAAGCGGGGGTGGGGTATGGGATGTATATATATATATATATATGTGAGCGTGTGTCTGCACTTATGTGTGTTTGATCATGTATGTGTACTCGTATGTGTTTGATCATGGATGTGTACTTGCCTGTGTGAGCATGGATGTGACCTTGTGTGTGTGTGTGTGAGCATGGTTGTGTGCTTGTGTGTGAGCATGGATGTGTACTTGTGTGTGGGCATGGATGTGTTACTTGTGTTGAGATAAATGGTGTGCTGTGTGTGAGCAATGGATGTGTTACTTGCGTGTGTGAGTATGGTTTGTGCACTTGTGTTGTGAGCATGGATGTGTACATATATGTGAACATGAAATGTGTGCTTGTGTGTGAGCATCGGATGTGTATTGCGTGTGTGAGTAATGGTTGGCACTTGTGTGGTGAGCATGGATGTGTACATGTATGTGAGCATGAATGTGGTTCTTGTGGTGTAAGCATGGATGTGTAATTGGTGTAAGTGGGTGAGAAAGGAGAGTGTGTCAGTATGAGTAGGTGGTGTGTAATTGTGCGTGTTGTGTATGTTGGAAGGGGGGACAAGGGGCAAGGTAGGCGCAGACCAGCTGTTAAAGTTGTGTTAGATGTTAGATTCCGGTCTCTTGTTGTATCTTTCCTCCTCTTTTGAAATAAACGTCCCTCCCTTTAAGTTATAAGATATTTAGAAACTCTTTCGATTTATTTCTACAGAGATTTTCTCCCCGCATTGGACTCAGAAGCCGGTAAAGAGTGTTTCATAAATCAAAACTTCTGATGGTTGCCAGCAACTTGAAATGAAATAGAAATTACAGATTAAGTTTATTGCATTCCAATTGTCTTCTTTCAAACCCGGTTAGAACGTTCAGCTCCTAAACGCCGGGAATAAATTCTCATTACAAAAAAAAAAAGCACATTTGTTTTCTTATTACAAAAAAGTGCTGTTTTTATTCCACGGTTTATTTTTCTTGGATGAAAGTATAGTCGAGTGTTTTAAATTATGTGTAACTTTCCAATGTCTATTAAATTCATAATTTTACTTCTAAAGTCTGTGAACTCAACATAAAAAGCACGGCAAGCGAGCCTGAGTTTGTTTCACAAAAATAGGTCGTAAATTTAAAAACATGCCCAGGCCCCCAAGGGCCATATTTGTATCAAGTGCATTTGGTTAATAAAATTAGGTTTAGCAATTCCAGAGAATTAGAGGCTTCAGACCTCCACGTGATTAAACTTCAAATCAAAGAATCATCATTTATTTGAACATATAAATTCAGTGATCCACTCCTTAAGAAGGTAAAAAAAATATAGATTATTTTTTATTATTTTTGTTTAACAATAAAAAAAATAGTTGATACAAATATATATGTGATAAAAATTTCATGGAGAAAAATCTATTTTGCAGCTCTGAAGTGATCAATAGAGCAATTTTATCCAGATCATTCTTTTTTGGAGGATTTTTTTAAGACATTGCTACACTAATAAAAAAAACTACTTAAAAATGTTAATTGGTTTTCAACTAAGTTAATGTCCCCTTTAAATATATCACTTTTTAATTGTGTGTCTGTTGATCAGTAAATATTTTTAATGTTTGAACAAGGTCATAACTATTATTTCTTAACTACGCCGGGGATTCTCAAATCTTGATTATTTTGGGGAAAAACTGCATAGATTATTTTTTTTTTAAAACCAAAAAAATGACATTTTGGCTGTGAATTTATTTTCTTTAAATATGTTATTTTAGATCAAAGTGCGTGTTATTTTGAAAGGGTTAAATTTTGCATGTCAGACTGATCCAGATTGGGTTTCTTTATTAGAGATTCGCAACGCCCACCGGGGTTAGACTTTGCCAAAAACAACAATTGTTGTAACAACATGAAAACTGGATAATAAAAGATTGTGGCGAGTTTAAAGTCATTCTTCTGCCCCCGAACCGAGCGATGAATCATTCCATATTTAGCGGATGATTCCTAACAGACCGTCTGAGGTTTGCTGTATGGTTTGGGATTCTTTAACCGGCTGCCATGATGTTGCTTGGAAGCAGGTAAACAAGGAGTTAAGTGGAACTTTATATTTTATACATTATATTATTTATATATATATAATATATATATTATATATAATATATATATGATTAATACAAAATATCGCAGTTTTGTTCTGTTGATTAATGCCAAAGGTGATTTTTTGGTTAATTTGGCAGATTTAGGCCGGGTATTGTCTGAATAAATGAGGGGAATCAGAATATCTGAAAGCTGTGATTTTTTTTACATTTAACTGCAACTGGGACTGCACCTTCGAATATTAACCCTTTAATATACCAACATGATTATTCTACAGTTGTGACTCGTTACTGGTTGCAACTGATTGTTTCTAATAAGATCCGTATTGGAAGCCACCAATCAAGATATTCTGGATAAATTCACCTGTATTCAAGCAGGGAATCCAGGTTTGATATAGCAGGGAGAAAAGCACCAATCAGAGATCATTAAATCGGGGGGGTTGTAGAAGTCGACTCCAGACTATGTGACCCCGAGAATCTTCCCTATTCATCTTGAGACCCTAAAACTGGGGTAAAAAAACTGAAACTCTGTCCATTCATCTCAGGACCCTGAGACTGGGGTACTGCCCATTCACTCCCAAACTCTGATACTGGGGCAAAAACCCTTAGACTCTGCTTATTCATCTTGAGACCCTAAGACTTGGGTAAAAAAAAATCCTGAGACTGGGCTAAAAACCTTGAGAATCTACCCTTTCACCCCAAGACTCTGAGACTGGGGCAAAAACCCTGAGACTCTGCCCATTCACCCCAAACTTCTGAGACCGGGGCAAAAACCCTGAGACTCTGCCCATTCATCTCAAGACCCTCAGGCCGGAGTGAAACCGCTGAGATTCTGCTCTTTCACCCCAAAACTCTGAGACTGTTCTGTTAGAAATTTTTCTATTGAAACAACAAACACAAAGTGTTTCTTTTTTGTATCCCAACACAATGTTGCATTTTGCAAGTTCAACGCACGGTGCTCGAACTCACAACCTATCAAACTTAAGAACAGCCCAATACTGCACCAAGGGGTTAATATTTGCGTGAAACATGTCACACACATACAATTCTTTATTTCACTCTGGAACAAGAAGTCTCCAGGCCAGTTTTAATCAGAGGTTACAAACTGATTTCCCTGTAACCTTAACACATGAAAGGTGAGAATTGTAAAACCAGTTACTAAATAATTAGCACGTTTCGCTTTTTTAGGCGCGAGCTTGAACTTTTTTCGCAACCCATCCCAGTTTCTGACTTTGATGATTACGAATTCCTCCATCCATCTCTAATTGATTATTATGCGGCTATACAAAAAAAAAATCATACGCTCTTCTTACGAAGCTACAATAACAGTAAAATATCAAAGGGACTTGTGAAATCCCACAGGTTTTAAAAAAATATATATTAATTTAATATAATATTAATTAAAATTAAATTAATATATTTTCATATAGGAATAATAAACAGTTTGAAGAATTGTTTAAAAATGTTTTTTTATGAATTTTATTTGGTTAATTTGTTGGCCAGCTTCCAATGTTTCCATGATGTCATTTTTCTGACCAACTCGGTCCTTTAGTCATAGAATATTAACCCATGATGCCCTGAAAATAATTGTTTCATTTGATCTCAAGTACCCCAGAACCCCATGTCGAGTTTTCTTTTTGTATCTGTATAATGATGCAATTGTATCGTAGATCCGTGGTCTGTTGGGGTCCATTTGGGATTAATGGGTGTCCTAAGCAATTACATCATAATGATTTGTGTCACAGAATGACCTCATTTTTGTGTTTCAAGTTTATAACAGAGCCCAAAAGTCACCCAGACCGAACTGCAAGCTCTGGGGGTCTCAACAATGCAGAATTATTATAAATTTCAAACTTTTTCCAAGTCAGTTTGCTGAATTTTACCGTGAAGTTTCTTGTCCTGATCCGAGTGGCTTCCAGGTGAGCTGGGAATATAGAATGTATAAAATATACGTTGGGATCTTTCCTTGTGATCCAGGTGTTAGTAGTTTAAGTACTGAGTAGGAAAAGTAAGATGTTATACTGGCTTTCATAGAGTCACAATTAAGGGTTAATTTAACGAGGACATGACTATGATGGTGTTTTTGTCATCAAACAACTTATCTTGAGAAACAAACTAATTTTGTGATTTTGTAACAAAGTTGGAAGCATAGCATTGTCCAAAACATCTTGGTACACGGAATGGGACATCCCAAGATATTTTGGACAGTGCTCCGTTTCTGACTTTGTAGGAACAGTTTAAAGAAGCCCTTTTCTATTTCTGCATGACTGCACCCCGACGCACAAAGGAGGTCCGCAAAGACATGGCTGGATGAGTTTGGGGCGGAAAAACTTGGCCGGCCGCACAGAGACCCAACCTCAGCCCCATCGAACACCTTTGGGATGAACCAGAACGGAGATTACGAGCCGGGCGTCTCGTTCAACATCAGTACCTGACCTCACAAACGCTCCACTGGATGAACGGACAAAACTTCATATTAATGTCTATGTTGGTGTAATGGTCAGGTGTCCCAATACTTTTGGCCATATAGTTTATGTGTCATACTATATATAAACCCTTTTTTATTGACATTTTAAAAAATCAGCGACATTTAAATAATTGCTAAGAGTGAAACAATAATACACTGTGTCCGGGGGCACCTTTCATTTCCTTTTTTCTTTATTTTTTTCCCCCATAGGCTGTCTGCTTAAATAGGGCCGCCTGATAGATTGACCCTGATTTTGTTAAGTAAGTGATCTGACGTCTCGAAGTAACTGAAACATAAGTGTAAATACAGCCTCTGTTTGCCTCATTGTTCTTGACTTTGTACGCGCTAATGCAAAGCGATGTATTCGGCTGCATAGTCCATCAAACGGATTTGATGTTTGAAAGTGCACAGCTGGGATTCATTTCCATGGCGTTCGGAAATGTAAACGATACGGGAACGTTAAAGCACATTAAGCAACATGATGACATTTTGGTCGTGTTAATGAAAATTGTCATTTAAAGTGGAGAGAGAGAAGGAAAGCCTCGGTAGAACGCGGAGGACATAAATAGGATTTATTTGCCCTCTTTAAAAAAAAAATGTAAAAAAAATAAGAAATTAATATTTTTGTTCATTTGTAACAAAAAAAAAAGTAGAATAAAATCTGTCGTTTGTTACATTGTAGAATCTTGTTAGGAAAACAACACCGAGTTTTTCGACAGTCCTGGGCTCCTGGATACATTTATTGTTAGTGACAAAGGCGACCTTGGCTTTCGTGTGGTTTCCTGTCTAAATTTGGAGACTTTACAGGCTTCGCTTTTTTTTTTTTTTTTTTCGGTGATAGGAAATGCAATTTGAGAAGTGCGAAAACAGTGTGCGTATTGTTGTATAAATAGCCGTCGCTGTCGCGCATTAAAGCCGGGGCGCGTGTGCTGCGGGGTGTCTGCTCCTTAACAGGAAAAAGTAAACCAAGATTCAAATCTTTAGGAAATTCATCAAATATGCTTCTTACAGCCTTTCAAGGCTTGCTTCACTGCCATCTGATCTCTATAAACCAAATTATTGCGGCCAAAATACAGGACCTGAGACGCCTTCAGCTCACCTACAATGAAAGCCAGATGCCTACAACAATGGGCCCATCATTTCAAAGAATGGGCATTTTTTAAGTAGTTTTTTTTTTTAATCCACTCAATCAAAACCAAAATAATTTATTTAGAATGTTCCAAAAGATTAACTGATTCTATTGATCCTACAGCCTTCTATGTCACTGACGATCTTCTAGATACAAATGTAACAAAGTGAGAGCTTTGAGAGGTCCATGTGGTCTTATCATCTGACCAGGACGAGCCATACGACACTTTGGTCCAATGCTCAATAAACCAGTGGGCTCCATCTTCTTTTTTAATTGTACTGACCCACTGGGGAAGGCTGATGTCATTTGGCCCATGGGAGCCAAGAGGAGTGCCCCATTGAGACGACAGATCAAGATACAACACAATGTCCAGTCCTGTCCAACATAAACCCGCCAAAAGGAGGACTCCATAGAATAAGGGTTCCTTAACTGGACCATAAGTAGGACCCAGACATGGTGGAAATGCGGAATCCTAAATCCTGATTACTCTAGACAATCTTTTGTGGAAATACAAGCAAAATATCCAACTTGTGGTAATCGTCCAGAATGTTCACATTAGAGTAGCCCAAAGGGCAAATTCCCTTTCCAGCCCTCCTTTGTACGACTACATAATCATACTAGCCATGGGCTGACTTTATGAAAAGAGATAATATTTTAATCCCATTTTTTACTCTGAAGAACGGATATCAAAAACGTATTAAATTATTTTTTTTCTTTTAATTTTGTACAAATTACACCCAAAAAAGTGTGATACAGATTATAGAAGGTTCTATGCGTCAGTCGTTATCACATGAAGGTCTGCCTGGTCTATCTTCCCCAATATTTTATGTGTTACGTCATACACCTTGCACACATTGGGTAATTTAGGGAAACTCAGGTATTGTCCTGCTATGTTTTTTTGTTAGCCCCTAATTTGTGGAAATCGTATTCCACAGCCGGTGGTTTCTTCACGAATACCCAAACGAGAAGAATCGACACCGAAACGGAAAGCGAAGAAGAAGCGGTCAGAGTGAAGTTAGGGTTGACGTTTTCATAGCAACTTTTATGCTAACGAACACCAGCTCAGAAAGTCTGTAGGAAATAAAAATGGTAAGTTTGCAGACATTTTCTTTTTCTAGAAATGTTTATTTTTTAAATTATTCAATAGAGGAGAAATCGGTTTTCTATAAAGTCGTGAACAGTTTCAACTTGTTCAAGGCTGAAGTCAAGGGCCTTTTGTGTTGTGTCAAGGTGTTGTTACAATGTCACCGCTTGACTAATTGAGACTAATTACTTGTCTAGACCTGAGGGGGGGGAATGAGCAGTAAGTGAAACAGACCCCGGCCTGTTATCCTGGTTATACCGACGCCTGTTAGGTTCCACAGTTGGAAAGAAAAATTAATTGCCATTTTGCTTTTTCATCAGTATATTTGTTTTTCAGTCTGAAAAGTGAGAACCATCTTAACACAGGAGGCTGGTAAGCTGTGTCTGGACGTAGTGTAACTAGACTTATCTGAACAACTTCCTGTCCTGAAGCTCCGCCTTGCAAGGGCTGCCTGAACCAATCCAAAACGATCAGCAACTTATCAACACCGTAGAGATAATTCAATCGAAAGGAACGATCATGCAGATTTTTGTTTGAATTTCGTGGTGGTCACTCTCATGCTCACCCATTCTCTCATTCACGCTCTCTCACACTCTCACTCACACTCGCTCACACTCTCACCTTTTCCGCCAACCATGTTCATGAAGATGAGGAAGAAGCAGGAGAAGAATCTGAGCTGCATGGCATGGAGACAGGGAGACAGAAGCGGAGAGTGACAGTCTCATAGAGTATGAATGAGAGTGTGCAAGAGCATGAAAGAGTGAATGAGGGTGAATGAAAACTAATTCAGAACAAAAGCCCAAAAAACCTTGACTTGTCATTATTTAAAGTTGCACTTAATTAGGTCACCTGCTTTCAAGCAGTGATATCAACCATAACATACTCAGAGCAAAAAACACCAACTGGGAGTCTTATCTATGATCCTAGTGGGGGGGGGATCCTGACATTGGGGCAAAACCCTGAGACTCAGCATCAAACCCTGAGCCTTCCCAGGAATATCTATGTCTCAACAGCATCACGTGGTTTTATTTTCTGTAACGCATGGGATCTGAGAAAGCTAACGGCGCCCTCCTGGATCTTTTAATTGTAATTGTTAATATTTTTGCGCGATTAATAAAAAAGATCCCAAATAAAGGAATTTCCACGAACCGTTTGGCCGCGAGACACATTTCATTTTGGAAAGTACGTATTTTTCCTCGGTGATCCTTAAACGAATACTCCAACGGCGGAGGGCTCAGTACATATTCATGCGCTTTCTACAACACGGTGCTTTATGTTCTGAAATAAAACGGGCGCTTTACAAACACGCGTCGTAAAAGGCGTTGAATCATGTAAAAGGTTTCGCGCGTTAATGCAGTGCGCAGACAATAAGGATTTCTTTGTAATTCACTTTGACAATAATTCTGAATAATGCAGCTACAAATATGTCGACAGCCGGGCCGTGGAAATGTAAAGCACACCGGAGGAAAAATATCGTTCGCCTTTAAAAAGGTAATTAATATGGCTTTTTAGGGAGCGGAGGGGGGCGGAAAAATGCTTAAAAGTGCAACTTGGAAAAAGACATAACTTAAAAACATGTAAATATTTTCATAATCCAAATGTATCATCAGCGCTCTTAAACGTACTAATATCAGCTGAAATATACAAAATAAATGCGGCATAAATATGCAGGGAAAGCGAGCGCGTTTGCCGAGCTGATTTTACCCATCGCCGCAGACAATAATATTGGGATTAAAGGGGTAACATAGGGCATAACCCCCCTTTTTTATTTAAAAAATCCCCCCTTTTTTTTCAATGACAACCGGAGAATCGGATTTTTAAATAGCTAGAAAATAAATGGGGGCCGTAAAAATAATGTTATATGCCGAGCAGTTTCTGGCAGGAAAAGATCATCATAAAAAGTAAAAAAAAAAATCTTTAATTTCATTTTAAATGAAAGGGCGGCAGAATTAAAGCATAAAGTAGATGCTCTGATCTCATTAACCCCGGCAATAAAAATATTTTTTACATATATACGGCTTAAGCAATCAAATGTCTTCCCTCCCCAAGAAATACTTTTCACATAAACAAGAGGAAATATCTGCAAAGCTCACTGTGCCTGGACCATTAAAAAAGACTATTCTATCTATCTATCTATCTATCTATCTATTATCTATCTAT